>JASUUG010001048.1:0-63587 GCA_030449905.1 Luvunga scandens | reverse complement strand
AAAGATCCAGGCTGCGTGCCTCAGCCTTGGCCTTGGCCGCGGGCTGGCTCCATGCCTTGCTCAAAATGCAGCACATGCTCGCGACCAAGGCAGGTCGCACACTCTCACGCACACACAACACACACTCCGGCTGAGCTCCCGAGGCAAGGATAGGGAGCTCGAGGGTGGCCCTGTGCCTTGGCGTTGGCCACGGGGTGGCTGCATGGCTTGGCCTTGGCCGCGGGCGAGCATTTGGCCAAAATGTGAGCACACGGTGCTCGCCGTTTCTTCGTATTCTTGGACCAAAAACGGAGATCCACACCTACCTTCAACTTCTTTCTCCGGTTTTACCTGAATCGGACGAGTTGGCCCACCTGTTTGGGCACCCGTTCCCTGCCGGTAAGATGGCCGTAAAACGAGTTTCGGAGCTCGGAATTGGATTCCGTTTTCTCCCGCCACCCACTCCCACCAAACCCGACGACGCCAGCCCAAAATCCGTTTTCTCACGGATTTTGGCCTTTTCTGGCGGAAAAATGGGCGCAGGGCCTCCCATATTATTTTTTCCATTTCTTCGATCGGAAAGCAGTACTTGCGCCATGAGGAGGCCCCCGGCCCAGTTCTACCGCAATCAGACCAATTCGAGGGCACGTTTCGTCCCCTTTTCGCACCCCCGCACCCTCGGTAAATCGGCTGTAAAACGAGGATCGGACCTCGAAATCGACTCCCCTCTTTTCCAACGCTCGACTGTCGCACGTATCTAATGCATTACCCCGAAATCCCGCACCACCCCGGAAACGCGAAAGTTGGCCAAGATCCGTGAGCTCCAGCACACGCCCTTGGCCTTGGCCGCGTGGTGGCCTTGGCTGCGTGGTGGCTGCGTGCCATGGCCTCGGCCTTGGCCACGGGGTGGCTGCGTGCCTCGACCTTGGCCTTGGCCGCGGGCTGGCTCCGTGCCTTGCTCGAAATGCAGCACATGCTCGCGACCAAGGCAGGTCGCACACTCTCACGCACACACAACACACACTTCGGCCGCGCTCGCGAGGCAAGGATAGGGAGCTTGAGCGTGGCCCTGTGCCTTGGGGTTGGCCGCGGGGTGGCTGCGTGGCTTGGCCTTGGCCGCAGGCGAGCATTTGGCCAAAATGTGAGCACACGGTCCTCGCCGTTTCTTCTTATTCTTGGACCAAAAACTGAGATCCACACCTACCTTCCACTTCTTTCTCCGGTTTTGCCTGAATCGGACGAGTTGGCCCACCCGTTTGGGCACCCGTTCGATGCCGGTAAGATGGCCGTAAAACGAGTTTCGGAGCTTGGAATTGGATTCCATTTTCTCCCGTTTTGGGCTGGCGTCGTCGGGTTTGGTGGGAGTCGGTGGCGGGAGAAACGTGCGGGGGTGCGAAAAGGGGACGAAACGTGCCCGCGAATTGGTCCGTTTGTGGTAGAACTGGGCCGGGGGCCTCCTCACGGTGGTAGTACTGTTTTGCGCACGAAGAAATGGCAAAAATAATGCGGGAGGCCCTGCGCCCATTTTTCCGTGCGAAAAGGCCAAAATCCGTGAGCTATAGCACACGGATTGCGGCCAAATTTCGTGTTTCGGGGGCGGCGTGGGATTTTTGGCTGGCGTGGTCGGGTTTGGTGGGAGTCGGTGGCGGGAGAAAACGGAATCCAATTCCAAGCTCCGAAACTCGTTTTACAGCCATTTTACCTCCAGAGAACGGGTTCCCAAACGGGTGGGCCAACTCGTCGGATTCAGGCAAAACCGGAGAAAGAAGTGGAAGGTAGGTGTGGATCTCATTTTTTGGTCCAAGAATACGAAGCATCGGCGAGGACCGTGTGCCAAATGCTCGCCCGCGGCCAAGGCACGCGGCCACCCTGCGGGCAAGGCCAAGGCACAGGGCCACGCTCAAGCTCCCTATCCTTGCCCCGGGAGCGCGGCCCAAGTGTCTGTTGTGTGTGCGCGAGAGTGTGCGACGTGCCTTGGTCGCGAGCATGTGCTGCATTTCGAGCAAGGCACGCAGCCAGCCCGCGGCCAAGGCCAAGGCACGCAGCCACCCCGCGGCCAACGCCAAGGCACGCATCCACCCGTGGCCAAGGCCAAGGCACGCAGCCACCCCGTGGCCAAGGCCAAGGCCATGGCACCCAGCCATGCCGCTGCCAAGGTCTAGGCACGCAGCCACCCCTAGGCCAAGGCCGTCTGCTGTAGCTCACGGATCTTGACCAAATTTCGCGTTTCCGGGCCGGTGCGGGATTTTGGGGTGATGCATTAGATACGTGCGACAGTCGAACGTCGGCGAAGACGGGAGTCGACTCCGAGGTCCGAACCTCATTTTACGGCCGATTTACCGAACGTGCGGTGGTGCGAAAAGGGGACGAAACGTGCCCGCGAATTGGTCCGGTTGTGGTAGAACTGGGCCGGGGGCCTCCTCACGGTGCTAGTACTGTTTTGCGATCGAAGAAATGGAGAAAATAATTCCGGAGGCCCTGCGCCCATTTTTCCGCCCGAAAAGGCCAAAATCCGTGTGCTATAGCAGACGGATTGCGGCCAAATTTCACGTTTTGGGGGCGGCATGGGATTTTTGGCTGGCGTGGTCGGGTTTGGTGGGAGTCGGTGGCGGGACCAAACGGAATCCAATTCCGAGCTCCGAAACTCATTTTACGGCCATTTTACTGCCAGAGAACGGGTGCCCAAACGGGTGGGCCAACTCTTCCGATTCAGGCAAAACCGGAGAAAGACGTGGAAGGTAGGTGTGGATCTCAGTTTTTGGTCGAAGAATATGAAGCAACGGCGAGGACCGTGTGCTCACATTTTGGCCAAATGCTCGCCCGCAGCCAAGGCACGCGGCCACCCCGCGGCCAAGGCACGCGGCCACCCCGCGGCCAAGGCCAAGGCACAGGGCCACGCTCGAGCTCCCTATCCTTGCCCCGGAAGCGCGGCCCAAGTTTGTGTTGTGTGTCCGCGAGAGTGTACGACATGCCTTGGTCGCGAGCATGTGCTGCATTTCGAGCAAGGCACGCAGCCAGCCCGCGGCCAAGGCCAAGGCACGGAGCCACCCCGTGGCCAAGGCCAAGGCACGCAGCCACCCCGTGGCCAAGGCCAAGGCCATGGCACCCAGCCACGCCGGTGGCAAGGCCTAGGCACGCAGCCACCCCGCGGCCAAGGCCGTCTGCTGTAGCTCACGGATCTTGGCCAAATTTCGCGTTTCCGGGGCGCTGCGGGATTTTGGGGTGATGCATTAGATACGTGCGACAGTCGAACGTCTGAGAAGACGGGAGTCGATTCCGAGGTCCGAACCACATTTTACGGCCGATTTCCCGAACGTGCGGGCGTACGAAAAGGGGACGAAATGTGCCCGCGAATTGGTCCGGTTGTGGTAGAACTGGGCCGGGGGCCTCCTCACGGTGCTAGTACTATTTTCCGATCGAAGAAATGGCGAAAATAATTCGGGAGGCTCTGCGCCCATTTTTCCGCCCGAAAAGGCCAAAATCCGTGAGCTATAGTAGACGGATTGCGGCCAAATTTTGCGTTTCGGTGGTGGCATGGGATTTTTGGCGGGCGTGGTCGGGTTTGGTGGGAGTCGGTGGCGGGAGAAACGTGCGGGGGTGCGAAAAGGGGACGAAACGTGCCCGCGAATTTGTCCGTTTGTGGTAGAACTGGGCCGGGGGCCTCCTCACGGTGCTAGTACTGTTTTTGCGAAGAAGAAATGGCAAAAATAATGCGGGCGGCCCTGCGCCCATTTTTCCTCGCGAAAAGGCCAAAATCCATGAGCTATAGCACATGGATTGCAGCCAAATTTCGTGTTTCGGGGGTGGCGTGGGATTTTTGGCTGGCGTGGTCGGGTTTGGTGGGAGTCGGTGGCGGGACCAAACGGAATCCAATTCCGAGCTCCGAAATTCGTTTTACGGCCATTTTACCACCAGAGAACGGGTGCCCAAACGGGTGGGCCAACTCGTCCGATTCAGGCAAAACCAGTGAAAGAAGTGGAAGGTAGGTGTGGATCTCAGTTTTTGGTCGAAGAATACGAAGCAACGGCGAGGACCGTGTGCTCACATTTTGGCCAAATGCTCGCCGGTGGCCAATGCACGCGGCCACCCCGCGGCCAAGGCCAAGGTACAGGGCCACGCGCGAGCTCCCTATCCTTGCCCTGGAAGCGCGGCCCAAGTTTGTGTTGTGTGTGCGCGAGAGTGTGCAACGTGCCTTGGTCGCGAGCATGTGCTGCATTTCGAGCAAGGCACACAGCCAGCCCGCGGCCAAGGCCAAAGCACGCAGCCACCCCGCGGCCAAGGCCAAGGCCATGGCACCCAGCCACCCCACGGCCAAGGCCTAGGCACGCAGCCACCCCGCGGCCAAGGCCAAGGCCATGGCACCCAGCCGCCCCGCGGCCAAGGCCAAGGCACGCCGCCACCCCGTGGCCGTGGCCAAGGCCAAGGTACGCAGCCACCCCGTGGCCAAGGCCAAGGCCATGGCGCCCAGCCATGCCGCTGCCAAGGCCTAGGCTTGCAGCCGCCCCGCTGCCAAGGCCGTGTGCTGTAGCTCACGGATCTTGGCTAACTTTCGCGTTTCCGTGAGCTATAGCACACGGATTGCGGCCAAATTTCGCGTTTTGGGGGCGGCGTGGGATTTTTGGCTGGCGTGGTCTGGTTTGGTGGGAGTCGGTGGTGGTAGAGAACGGAATCCAATTCCGAGTTCCGAAACTCGTTTTACGGCCATTTTACCGCCAGAGAACAGGTGCCCAAACGGGTGGGCCAACTCGTCGGATTCAGGCAAAACCGGAGAAAGAAGTGGAAGGTAGGTGTGGATCTCAGTTTTTGGTCCAAAAATATGAAGCAACGGCGAGGACCGTGTGCTCACATTTTGGAAAAATGCTCGCCCACGGCCAAGGCCAAGGCCAAGGCACGCGGCCACCCCGCGGCCAAGGCCGTGTGCTGTAGCTCACGGTTCTTGGCCAACTTTCGCGTTTCCGGGGCGGTGCGGGATTTTGGGGTGATGCATTAGATACGTGCGACAGTCGAACGTTGGAGAAGACGGGAGTCGATTCCGAGGTCCGAACCTCGTTTTACGGCCGATTTACCGAACGTGCGGGGGTGCGAAAAGGGGACGAAACGTACCCGCGAATTGGTCCGGTTGTGGTAGAACTGGGCCGGGGGCCTCCTAACGGTGCTAGTACTGTTTTCCTCTCGAAGAAATGGCGAAAATAATGCGGGAGGCCCTGCGCCCATTTTTCCGCCCGAAAAGGCCAAAATCCGTGAGCTATAGCACACGGATTGCGACCAAATTTCGCGTTTCGGGGGCGGCATGGGATTTTTGGCTGGCGTGGTCGGGTTTGGGGGAGTGGGTGGCGTGAGAAAAGGGAATCCAATTCCGAGCTCCGAAACTCGTTTTACGGCCATTTTACCGCCAGAGAACAGGTGCCCAAACGGGTGGGCCAACTCGTCCGATTCAGGCAAAACCGGAGAAAGAAGTGGAAGGTAGGTGTGTATCTCAGTTTTTGGTCCAAGAATACGAAGCAACGGCGAGGACCGTGTGCTCACATTTTGGCCAAATGCTCGCCCGCGGCCAAGGCACGCGGCCACCCCGCAGCCAAGGCCAAGGCACAGGGCCACGCTCGAGCTCCCTATCCTTGCCCCGGGAGCGCGGCCCAAGTGTGTGTTGTGTGTGCGCGAGAGTGTACGACGTGCCTTGGTCGCGAGCATGTGCTGCATTTCGAGCAAGGCACGCAGCCAGCCCGCGGCCAAGGTCAAGGTACGCAGCCACCCCGCGGCCAAGGCCAAGGCACACAGCCCGCACGCGCGCGGCATCAACGGCCAATGCATATAGCGGGCGTGGCCCAAGCGTCTGTCCGACTTTGTTTGGGCCGAAATTTTAGGAGGTGACGTATTTCGACCGAAGTTATCTTACGGGACTCAAAAGTGGGGGAAACAGTGCGGAAGCTCTGGGCCCCATTTTTTTGGCCAAAATGGCCAAAGACCGTGTGCTGTAGCTCGCGGATCTGGTCCAACTTTCGTGCCGCAGCCAATGCCCAGGTATGGTGCAGCCAACGTGCGCTCCCGAGGCAAGGATAGGGAGCTTGAGCGTGGCCCCGTGCCTTGGCCGTGAGCACCCGTTTTGCCCCCCATTCCCAGCATGCCACGTGAGGCCAAAAACACCTCTTTTCGTGCTACGAAATATTTTTCTCTTTTTATTTAATAGTATTTCACATTTTTTTCTACCATCATGGAAAAAATCACACCGTAATTCAATATACTTTTATTTTGGGGGGGTGACAGTCAGCTCAAGGACTGGTGGTGTCTACTGCTGGTGGGTCCAAAATTGCTCTAATACCTCGATTGTCGATTGCATATATATCCTAATATGCAGCAGAAAATAATTTTTAAATTAAATGTGAAATATTCAGATATGTTGCTTTTGAAATTAATGTAATAATATTTGAAGAGAATATTCCAAGCTTTAGCTCTCGCTTGAACCGCTAACATGTAGGTCAAAAATGCAAATAAATTTTCAAGCCTACCATTCAGACAACTTAAAATATCAATATACAACTCGCAAATAAAATTTATATTTGGATCTAAGATACAAATTAATTATAAATCAAATAATTAACGATTTCACATCACAATTGGACATTTAAGTTGCTGCTTTCTGTGGTCAAATCCAAATTAAAATGTCTTATTGTTGAAAAAAGTTAGGGTTAAAAAATTCGTGCTACAAAAAATGTGTGAAAACATAAGAGAAACACAAAATTAAGGTTCGGGAAAGCCCCGCAAGCTCCTACGAGAGGCCCTGCGCCCATTTTTCCGCCCGAAAAGGCCAAAATCCGTGAGCTATAGCACACGGATTGTGGCCAAATTTAGTGTTTCGGGGGCGGCGTGGTCGGGTTTGGTGGGAGTCGGTGGCGGGAGAAAACGGAATCCAATTCCGAGCTCCCAAACTCGTTTTACGGCCATTTTACCGCCAGAGAACGGGTGCCCAAACGGGTGGGCCAACTCGTCCGATTCAGGCAAAACCGGAGAAAGAAGTGGAAGGTAGGTGTGGATCTCAGTTTTTGGTCCAAGAATACGAAGCAACGGCGAGGACCGTGTGCTCACATTTTGGCCAAATGCTCGCCCGCGGCCAAGGCACGCGGCCACCCCGCGGCCAAGGCCAAGGCACAGGGCCACGCTCGAGCTCCCTATCCTTGCCCCGGGAGCGCAGCCCAAGTTTGTGTTGTGTGTGTGCAAGAGTGTGCGACGTGCCTTGGTCGCGAGCATGTGATGCATTTGGAGCAAGGCACGCAGCCAGCCCGCGGCCAAAGCCAAGGCACGTAGCCGCCCCGCTGCCAAGGCCTAGGCACGCAGCCACCCCGCGGCCAAGGCCAGGGCCATGGCACCCAGCCACCCCGCGGCCAAGGCCTAGGCACGCGGCCACCCCATGGCCAAGGCCATGGAACGCAGCCACCCCGTGGCAAAGGCCAAGGCCATGGCACCCAGCCACCCCACGGCCATGGCCAAGGCCATGGCACGCAGCCACCCCGTGGCCAAGGCCAAGGCATGCAGCCACCCTGTGGCCAAGGCCAAGGCCATGGCACCCAGCCATGCCGCTGCCAAGGCCTAGGCACGCAGCCACACCGCGGCCAAGGCCGTATGCTGTAGCTCACGGATCTTGGCCAACTTTCGCGTTTCCGGTGCGGTGCGGGATTTGGGGGTGATGCATTAGATACGTACGACAGTCGAATGTCAGAGAAGATGGGAGTCGATTCCGAGGTCCGAACCTCAATTTACGGCCGATTTACCGAACGTGCGGGGGTGCGAAAAGGGGACGAAACGTGCCCGCGAATTGGTACGGTTGTGGTAGAACTGGGCCGGGGGCCACCTCACGGTGCTAGTACTGTTTTACGCTTGAAGAAATGGCAAAAATAATGCGGGAGGCCCTGCGCCCATTTTTCCGCCCGAAAAGGCCAAAATCCGTGAGCTATAGCACACGGATTGCGGCCAAATTTCGTGTTTCGTGGGCAGCGTGGGGTTTTTGGCTGCGTGGTCGGGTTTGGTGGGAGTCGGTGGCGGGAGAAAACGGAATGCAATTCCGAGCTCCGAAAGTAGTTTAACGGCCATTTTACCGCCAGAGAACGGGTGGGCCAACTCGTCCGATTCAGGGAAAACCGGAGAAAGAAGTGGAAGGTAGGTGTGGATCTCAGTTTTTGGTACAAGAATACGAAGCAACGGCGAGGACCGTGTGCTCACTTTTTGGCCAAATGCTCGCCCGCGGCCAAGGCACGCGGCCACCCCGCGGCCAAGGCCAAGGCACATGGCCACGCTCGAGCTCCCTATCCTTGCCCCGGGAGCGCGACCCAAGTTTGTGTTCTGTGTGCGCGAGAGTGTGAGACGTGCCTTGGTCGCGAGCATGTGCTGCATTTCGTGCAAGGCACGCAGCCAGCCCGCGGCCAAAGCCAAGGCACGCAGCCACCCCGCGGCCAAGGCCAAGGCCATGGCACCCAGGCACCTCGCGGACAAGGCCTAGGGACGAAGCCAGCCCGCGGCCAAGGCCAAGGCCAGGGCTCCCTGCCACCCCGCGGCCAATGCCTCGGCATGCAGCCACCCCATGGCGAAGGCCAAGGCACGCAGCCACCCCGTGGCCAAGGCCAAGGCCATGGCACCCAGCCACCCCGCGGCCAAGGTCGTGTGCTGTAGCTCACGGATCTTGGCCAACTTTAGTGTTTCCGGGGCGGGGCGGGATTTTGGGGTGATGCATTAGATACGTGCGACAGTCGAACGTCGGAGAAGACGGGAGTCAATTCCGAGGTCCGAACCTCGTTTTACGTCTGATTTAACGAACGTGCGGGGGTGCGAAAAAGGGACGAAACGTGCCCGCGAATTGGTCCGGTTGTGGTAGAACTGGGCCGGGGGCCTCCTCACGGTGCTAGTACTGTTTTCCTCTCGAAGAAATGGCGAAAATAATGCGGGAGGCCCTGCGCCCATTTTTCCGCCCGAAAAGCCCAAAATCCGTGAGCTATAGAACACGGATTGCGGCCAAATTTCGCGTTTCGGGGGCGGCGTGGGATTTTTGGCTGGCGTGGTCGGGTTTGGCGGGAGTCGGTGGCGGGAGAAAACGGAATCCAATTCCGAGCTCCGAAACTCCTTTTACGGCCATTTTACTGCCAGAGAACGGGTGCCCAAACGGGTGGGCCAACTCGTACGATTCAGGCAAAACCGGAGAAAGAGGTGGAAGGTAGGTGTGGATCTCAATTTTTGGTCCAAGAATACGAAGCAACGGCGAGGACCTTGTGCTCACATTTTTGCCAAATGCTCGCCCGCGGCCAAGGCCTCAGCATGCAGCCAGCCCGCGGCCAAGGCCTCAGCATGCAGCCAGCCCGCGGCCAAGGCTTTGGCACGCAGCGACCCCGAGGCCAAGGCCAAGGCCATGGCACACAGCCACCCCGCGGCCAAGGCCACGGCCATGGCACGAAGCCTCCACGCGGCCAAGGCCGTGTGCTGTAGCTCACGGATCTTGGCCAACTTTCGCGTTTCCGGGGCGGTGCGGGATTTTGGGGTGATGCATTAGATACGTGCGACAGTCGAGCGTTGGAAAGAGGGGAGTCAATTTCGATGTCCGAACCTCGTTTTACGGCTGATTTACCGAGGGTGCGGGGGTGCGAAAAGGGGACGAAACGTGCCCGCGAATTGGTCCGATTGTGGTAGAACTGGGCCGGGGCCCTCCTCAAGGCGCAAGTACTGTTTTCCGCTCGAAGAAATGGCGAAAATAATGCGGGAGTCCCTGCGCCCATTTTTCCCCCGGAAAAGGCCAAAATCCGTGAGCTATAAGCACACGGAATGTGGCCAAATTTCGCGTTTCGGGGGCAGCGTGAGATTTTGTGCCGGCGTCGTCGGGTTTGTTCGGAGTCGGTGGCGGGAGAAAACGGAATCCAATTCCGAGCTCCGAAACTCGTTTTACGGCCATCTTACCGGCAGCGAACGGGTGCCCAAACGGGTGGGCCAACCCGTCCGATTCAGGCAAAACCGGAGAAAGAAGTGGAAGGTAGGTGTGGATCTCAGTTTTTGGTCCAAGAATACGAAGAAACGGCGAGGACCATGTGCTCACATTTTTGCCAAATGCTCGCCCGCGGCCAAGGCCAAGCCATGCAGCCACCCCGCGGCCAACGCCAAGGCACAGGGCCACGCTCGAGCTCCCTATCCTTGCCTCGGCAGCGCGGCCGGAGTGTGTGTTGTGTGTGCGTGAGAGTGTGCGACCTCCCTTGGTCGCTAGCATATGCTGCATTTCGAGAAAGGCACGTAGCCAGCCCGTGGCCAAGGCCAAGGCCGAGGCACGCAGCCACCCCGTGGCCAAGGTCTAGGCACGCGTCCACCCCGCGGCCAAGGCCATGGCACCCAGCCAGCCCGCGGCCAAGGCCTAGGCATGCAGCCACCCCGCGGCCAAGGCCAAGGCCATTTGCTGTCGCTCACGGATCTTGGCCAACTTTCGCGTTTTCGGGGCGGTGCGGGATTTTGGGCTGATGCATTAGATATGTGCGACAGTCGAACGTCGGAAAAGAGGGGAGTCGATTTCGAGGTCCGAACCTCGTTTTACGGCCGATTTACCGAGGGTGCGGGGGTACGAAAAGGGGACGAAACGTGCCCTCAAATTGGTCCGATTGTGGTAGAACTGGGCCGGGGGCCTCCTCACGGCGCAAGTACTGCTTTCCGCTCGAAGAAATGGCAAAAATAATGCGGGAGGCCCTGCGCCCATTTTTCTGCCAGAAAAGGCCAAAATCCGTGAGCTATAGCACACGGATTGTGGCCAAATTTCGTGTTTCGGGGGCGGCATGGGATTTTGGGCCGGCTTCGTCGGGTTTGTTGGGAGTCGGTGGCGGGAGAAAACGGAATCCAATTCCGAGCTCCGAAACTCATTTTACGGCCATCTTACCGGCAGCGAACGGGTGCCCAAACGGGTGGGCCAACCCGTCCGATTCAGGCAAAACCGGAGAAAGAAGTGGAAGGTAGGTGTGGATCACAGTTTTTGGTCCAAGAATACGAAGAAACGGCGAGGACCATGTGCTCACATTTTTGCCAAATGCTCGGCCAAGCGGCCACCACCCCGCGCCAACGCCAAGGCACAGGGCCACGCTCGCTCCCTATCCTTGCCTCGAGCGCGCGGCCGGAATGCCACCTGCCTTGGTCGCCATGGCATTTCGAGCAAGGCACGCAGCCAGCCCGCGGCCAAGTGCTGTCGCAGCCACGGATCTTGGCCAACTTTCGCGTTTCCGGGGCGGTGCGGGATTTTGGGGTGATGCATTAGATACGTGCGACAGTCGAACGTCGGAGAAGAGGGGAGTCGATTTCGAGGTCCGAACCTCGTTTTACGGCCGATTTACCGAGGGTGCGGGGGTGCGAAAAGGGGACGAAACGTGCCCTCGAATTGGTCCGATTGTGGTAGAACGGGGCCGGGGGCCTCCTCACGGCGTAAGTACTGGTTTCCGCTCGAAGAAGTGGCAAAAATAATGCGGGAGGCCCTTCGCCCATTTTTCCGCCAGAAAAGGCCAAAATCCGTGAGCTATAGCACACGGATTGTGGCCAAATTTCGCGTTTCGGGGGCGGCGTGGGATTTTGGGCTGGCGTGGTCGGGTTTGGTGGGAGTCGGTGGCTGGAGAAAACGGAATCCAATTCCGTGCTCCGAAACTCGTTTTACGGCCATCTTACCGGCAGTGAACGGGTGCCCAAACGGGTGGGCCCACTCGTCCGATTCAGGCAAAACCGGAGAAAGAAGCGGTAGGTAGGTGTGGATCTCAGTTTTTGATCCAAGAATACAAAGAAATGGCGAGGACCGTGTGCTCACATTTTGGCCAAATGCTCGCCCGCGGCCAAGGCCAAGCCACGCAGCCACCCCGCGGCCAACGCCAATTCTCAGGGCCACGCTCGAGCTCCCTATCCTTGACTCGGGAGCACGGCCGGAGTGTGTGTTGTGTGTGCGTGAGAGTGTGCGACCTGCCTTGGTCGTGAGCATATGCTGCATTTCGAGAAAGGCACGTAGCCAGCCCGCGGCCAAGGCCAAGGCCGAGGCACGCAGCCACTCCGTGGCCAAGGCCTAGGCACGCGTCCACCCCGCGGCCAAGACCATGGCCCCCAGCCAGGCCGTGGCCAAGGCCTAGGCACGCAGCCACCCCACGGCCAAGGCCTTGGCACACAGCCACCCGGTGGCCATGGCCAAGGCCATGGCCAAGGCCATGGCACCCAGCCACCCCGCGGCCAAGGCCAAGGCCGTGTGCTGTCGCTCACAGATCTTGGCCAACTTTCGCGTTTCCGGGGCGGTGTGGGATTTTGGGGTGATGCATTAGATACGTGCGACAGTCGAGCGTTGGAAAAGAGGGGAGTCGATTTCGAGGCCCGAACCTCGTTTTACGGCCGATTTACCGAGGCTGAGGGGGTGCGAAAAGGGGACGAAACGTGCCCTCGAATTGGTCCGATTGTGGTAGAACTGGGCCGGGGGCCTCCTCACGGCACAAGTACTGCTTTCCAAAGCTCGACTGTCGCACGTATCAAATGCATCACCCCAAAATCCCGCACCGCCCCGGAAACGCGAAAGTTGGCCAAGATCCGTGAGCTACAGCACATGGCCTTGGCCTTGGCCGCGGGGTGGCTGCGTGCCATGGCCTCGGGGTGGCTGCGTGCCATGGGCTTGGCCTTGGCCTCGGGGTGGCTGCGTACCAAGGCCTTGGCCGCGGGGTGGCTGCGTGCCTAGGCCTTGGCCGCGGGCTGGCTGGGTGCCATGGCCTTGGCCGCGGGGTGGACGCATGCCTTGGCCTTGGCCACGGGGTGGCTGCGTTCCTCGGCCTTGGCCTTGGCCGCGGGCTGGCTCCGTGCCTTGCCCAAAATGCAGCACATGCTCGCAACCAAAGCAGGTCGCACACTCTCACGCACACACAGGACACACTTGGGCCGTGCTCCCGAGGCAAGGATAGGGAGCTCGAGCGTGGCCCTGTGCCTTCGCGTTGGCCGCGGGGTGGCTACGTGGCTTGGCCCTGGCCGCGGGCGAGCATTTGGCCAAAATGTGAGCACACGGTCCTCGCCGTTTCTTCGTATTCTTGGACCAAAAACTGAGATCCAGACCTACCTTCCACTTCTTTCTCCGGTTTTGCCTGAATCGGATGAGTTGGCCCACCCGTTTGGGCACGCGTTCGCTGCCGGTAAGATGGCCGTAAAACGAGTTTCGGAGCTCGGAATTGGATTCCGTTTTCTCCCGCCACCAACTCCCACAAAACCCGACGACGCCAGCTGAAAATCCCACGCCGCCCCAGAAACGCAAAATTTGGCCACAATCCGTGTGCTATAGCTCACGGATTTTGCCCTTTTCTGGCGGAAAAAAGGGCGCAGGGCCTCCCGCATTATTTTTGCCATTTCTTCGAGCGGAAAGCAGTACTTGCACCGTGAGGAGGCCCCCGACCCAGTTCTACCACAATCCGACCAATTCGAGGGCACGTTCGTCCCGTTTTCGCACCCCCGTACCTCGGTAAATCGGCCGTAAAACGAGGTTCGGACCTCGAAATCGACTCCCCTCTTTTCTGGCGTTCGACTGTCGCACGTATCTAATGCATCACCCCAAAATCCCGCACCGCCCCGGAAACGCGAAAGTTGGCCAAGATTCGTGAGCGACAGCACACGTCCTTGGCCTTGGCCACGGGGTTTTGGCTAAATTTTGCGTTTCCGGGGCATTGCGGGATTTTGGGGTGATGCATTAGATACGTGCGACCGTCGAACATCGGAGAAGACGGGAGTCGATTCCGAGGTCCGAACCTCATTTTACGGCCGATTTACCGAACGTGCGGGGGTGCGAAAAGGGGACGAAACGTGCCCGCGAAATGGTCCGGTTGTGGTAGAACTGGGCCGGGGGCCTCCTCATGGTGCTAGTACTGTTTTACGATCGAAGAAATGGCGACAGTAATGCGGGAGGCCCTGCGCCCATTTTTCCGCCCGAAAATGCCGAAATCCGTGAGCTATAGCACACGGATTGCGGCCAAATTTCGCGTTTCGGTGGCGGCGTGGGATTTTTGGCGGGTGTGGTCGGGTTTGGTGGGAGTCAGTGGCGGGAGAAAACGGAATCCAATTCCGAGCTCCGAAACTCGTTTTACAGCCATTTTACCGCCAGAGAACGGGTGCCCAAACGGGTGGGCCAACTCGTCCGATTGAGGCAAAACCGGAGAAAGAAGTGGAAGGTAGGTGTGGATCTCAGTTTTTGTTCCAAGAATACGAAGCAACGGCGAGGACCGTGTGCTCACGTTTTGGCCAAATGCTCGCCAGCGGCCAATGCACGCGGCCACCCAGCGGCTAAGGCCAAGGCACAGGGCCACGCTCGAGCTCCCTATCCTTGCCCTGGAAGCGCGGCCCAAGTTTGTGTTGTGTGTGAGCGAGAGTGTGCGACGTGCCTTGGTCGTGAGCATGTGCTGCATTTCAAGCGAGGCACGCAGCCAGCCCGCGGCCAAGGCCAAGGCATGCAGCCACCCCGTGGCCAAGGCCAAGGCCATGGCACGCAGCCACCCTGCGGCCAAGGCCTAGGCACGCAGCTGCCCCGCGGCCAAGGCCAATGCAATGGCACCCAGCCACCCCGCGGCCAAGGACTAGGCACGCAGCCACCCCGAGGCCAAGGCCAAGGCACGCAGCCACCCCATGGCCAAGGCCAAGGCCACGCCGCTGCCAAGGCCTAGGTGCCAAGGAACGTAGCCACCCCGCGGCCAAGGCCGTGTGCTGTAGCTCACGGATCTTGGCCAACTTTCGCGTTTCCGGGGCGGTGCGGGATTTTGAGGTGATGCATTAGATACGTGCGACAGTCAAACGTCGGAGAAGACGGGAGTCGATTCCGAGGTCCGAACCTCATTTTACGGCCGATTTACCGAACGTGCGGGGGTGCGAAAAGGGGACAAGACGTGCCCGCGAATTGGTCCGGTTGTGGTAGAACTGGGCCGGGGGCCTCCTCACGGTGATAGTACTGTTTTGCGCTCGAAGAAATGGCGAAAATAATGCGGGAGGCCCTGCGCCCATTTTTCCGCCCGAAAAGGCCAAAATCCGTGAGCTATAGCACACGGATTGCGGCCAAATTTCGCGTTTTGGGGGCGGCGTGGTCGGGTTTGGTGGGAGTTGGTGGCGGTAGAAAACGGAATCCAATTCCGAGTTCCGAAACTCCTTTCACGGCCATTTTACCGCCAGAGAACGGGTGCCCAAACGGGTGGGCCAACTCGTTGGATTCAGGCAAAACCGGAGAAAGAAGTGGAAGGTAGGGGTGGATCTCAGTTTTTGGTCCAAGAATAAGAAGCAACGGCGAGGACCGTGTGCTCACATTTTGGCCAAATGCTCACCCGCGGCCAAGGCCAAGGCCAAGGCACGCGGCCACCCCCCGGCCAAGGCCAACGCACAGGGCAACGCTCGAGCTCCCTATCCTTGCCCCGGGAGCGCGGGCCAAGTGTGTGTTTTGTGTGCGCGAGAGTGTGGGACCTGCCTTGGTCGCGAGCATGTGCTGCATTTCTAGCAAGGCACGCAGCCACCCCGCGGCCAAGGCCAAGGCCATGGCACCCAGCCACCCCGCGGCCAAGGCCAAGGCACGCAGCCACCCCGTGGCCAAGGCCAAGGCCATGGCACCCAGCCACGCCGCTGCCAAGGCCTAGGCACGCAGCCACTCCGCGGCCAAGGCCGTGTGCTGTAGCTCACGGATCTTGGCCAACTTTCGCGTTTCCGGGGCGGTACGGGATTTTGGGGTGATCCATTAGATACGTGCGACAGTCGAACGTCCGAGATGACGGGAGTCGATTCCGAGGTCCGAACCTCGTTTTACGGCCGATTTACCGAACGTGCGGGGGTGCGAAAAGGGGACGAAACGTGCCCGCGAATTTGTCCGGTTGTGGTAGAACTGGGCCGGGGACCTCCTCACGGTGCTAGTACAGTTTTACGCTCGAAGAAATGGTGAAAATAATGCGGGAGGCCCTGCGCCCATTTTTCAGCCCGAAAAGTCCAAAATCCGTGAGCTATAGCACACGGATTGCCGCCAAATTACGTGTTTCGGGGGCGGCGTGGGATTTTTGGCTGGCGTGGTCGGGTTTGGTGGGAGTCGGTGGCGGGAGAAAACGGAATCCAATTCCGAGCTCCGAAACTCGTTTAACAGCCATTTTACCGCCAGAGAACGGGTTCCCAAACGAGCATGTGCTGCATGCCCCGGGAGGGCAGTCCAAGTGTGTGTTGTGTGTGTGCGAGAGTGTGTGACCTGCCTTGGTCGCGAGCTTGTGCTGCATTTCGAGCAAGGCACGCAGCCAGCCCGTGGCCAAAGCCAAGGCATGCAGCCACCCCACGGCCAAGGCCAAGGCCATGGCACCCAGCCACCCCGTGGCCAAGTCCAAGGCACACAGCCACCCCGAGGCCAAGGCCAAGGCCATGGCACCAAGCCACCCCGCGGCCAAGGCCTAGGCACGCAGCCACCCCGTGGCCAAGGCCAAGGCACGCAGCCACCCTGTGGCCAAGGCCAAGGCCATGGCACCCAGCCACGCCGCGGCCAAGGCCTAGGCACGCCGCCACCCCGTGGCCAAGGCCGTGTGCTGTAGCTCACGGATCTTGGCCAACTTTCGCGTTTCTGGGTCGGTGCGGGATTTTGGGGATATGCATTAGATACGTGTGACAGTCGAACGTCGGAGAAGACGGGAGTCGATTCCGAGGACCAAACCTCATTTTACGGCCGATTTACCGAACGTGCGGGGGTGCGAAAAGGGAATGAAACGTGCCCGCGAATTGGTCCGGTTGTGCTAGAACTGGGCCGGGGGCCTCCTCACGGTGCTAGTTCTGTTTTCCTCTCGAAGAAATGGCAAAAATAATGCGGGAGGCCCTGCGCCCATTTTTCCGCCCGAAAAGGCCGAAATCCGTGAGCTATAGCACACGGATTGCGGCCAAATTTCGTGTTTCCGGGGCGGCGTGGAATTTTGGGCTGGCGTGGTCGGGTTTGGTGGGAGTCGGTGGCGGGAGAAAACGGAATCCAATTCCGAGCTCCGAAACTTGTTTTACGGTCATTTTACCGCCAGAGAACGGGTGCCCAAACGGGTGGGCCAACTCGTCGGATTCAGACAAAACCGGAGAAAGAAGTGGAAGGTAGGTGTGGATCTCAGTTTTTGGTCCAAGAATACGAAGCAACGGCGAGGACCGTGTGCTCACATTTTGGCCAAATGCTTGCCCGCCAAGCCAAGGCACCCGCAAGGCCACCGCTGCCACCCCGCGGCCAAGGCCAAGGCACAGGGCCACGCTCGAGCTCCCTATCCTTGCCCCGGGAGCGTGGCCCAAGTGTGTATTGTGTGTGCGCGAGAGTGTGCGACGTGCCTTGGTCGCAAACATGTGCTACATTTCGAGAATGGCACGCAGCCAGCCCGCGGCCAAGGCCAAGGCCATGGCACCCAGCCACCCCGCAGCTAAGGCCTAGGCACGCAGCCACCCCACGGCCAAGCCCGTGTGCTGTAGCTCTCGGACCTTGGCCAACTTTCGCGTTTCCGGGGCATGGCGGGATTTTGGTGTGATGCATTAGATACGTGCGACAGTCGAACGTCGGAGAAGACGGGAGTCGATTTGGTGGTCCGAACCTCGTTTTACGTCTGATTTACCGAACGTGCGGGGGTGCGACAAGGGGACGAAACGTGCCCGCGAATTGGTCCGGTTGTGGTAGAACTGGGCCGGGGGCCTGCTCACGGTGCTAGTACTGGTTTCCTCTAAAAGAAATGGCAAAAATAATGCGGGAGGCCCTGCGCCCATTTTTCCGCCCGAAAAGGCCAAAATCCGTGAGCTATAGCGCACGGATTGCGGCCAAATTTCGCGTTTCGGGGGCGGCGTGGGATTTTTGGCGGGCGTGGTCGGGTTTGGTGGGAGTCGGTGGCGGGAGAAAACGGAATCCAATTCCGAGCTCCGAAACTCGTTTTACGGCCATTTTACCGCCAGAGAACGGGTTCCCAAACGGGTGGGCCAACTCGTCCGATTCAGGCAAAACCGGAGAAAGAAGTGGAAGGTAGGTGTGGATCTCAGTTTTTGGTCCAAGAATACGAAGCAACGGCGAGGACCGTGTGCTCACATTTTGGCAAAATGCTCGCCCGCGGCCAAGGCCAAGGCCAAGGCACGCGGCCACCCCGCGGCCAAGGCCAAGGCACAGGGCCACGCTCGAGCTCCCTATCCTTGCCCCGGGAGCGCGGCCGAAGTGTGTATTGTGTGTGCGCGAGAGTGTGCGACGTGCCTTGGTCCCGAGAATGTGCTGCATTTCGAGCATGGCACGCAGCCAGCCCATGGCCAAGGCCAAGGCACGCAGCCACCCCGCGGCCAAGGCCAAGGCGATGGCACCCAGCCACCCCGCGGCCAAGGCCGAGGCACGTAGCCACCCCTAGGCCAAGGCCGTGTGCTGTAGCTCACGGATCTTGGCCAACTTTCGCGTTTCCGGGGCGGGACAGGATTTTGGGGTGATGCATTAGATATGTGGGACAGTCGAACGTCGGAGAAGATGGGAGTCGATTCCGAGGTCCGAACCTCGTTTTACGTCTAATTTAACGAACGTGCGGGGTTGCGAAAAAGGAACAAAACGTGACCGCGCTCCTGGGGCATGGATAGGGAGCTCAAGCGTGGCCCTCTGCCTTGGCCTTGGCCGCGGGGTGGCCGCGTGCCTTGGCCTTGGCCTTGGCCGCGGGCGAGCATTTTGCCAAAATGTGAGCACACGGTCCTCGCCGTTGGCCTAGGCAAGCAGCCACCCCGCGGCCATGGCCAAGGCACGTCGCACACTCTCGTACACACACAACACACACTTGGACCGCGTTCACGGATTTTGGCCTTTTCGGGCGGAAAAATGGGCGCAGGGCCTCCCGCATTATTTTCGCCATTTCTTCGAGAATAAATTCGAGAGTGTGTGTTGTGTGTGTGTGAGAGTGTGCGACATGCCTTGGTCGCGAGCATGTGCTGCATTTTGAGCAAGCCACGCAGCCAGCCCGCGGCCAAAGCCAAGGCACGCAGCCACCCCGCGGCCAAAGCCAAGGCCATGGCACCCAGCCACCCCGGGGCCATGGCCTAGGCACGCAGCCACACCGCGGCCAAGGCCTAGGCACGCAGCTACCCCGCGGCCATGGCCTAGGCACGCAGCCACCCGCGGCCAAGGCCGTGTGCTGTAGCTCACGGATCTTGGCCAACTTTCGCATTTTTCCGCCCGAAAAGGTCAAAATCCATGAGCTATAGCACACGGATTGCGGCCAAATTTCGCGTTTCGGGGGCTGAGTGGGATTTTTGGCTGCCGTGGTCGGGTTTGATGGGAGTCGGTGGCGGGAGAAAACGGAATCCAATTCCGAGCTCCGAAACTCGTTTTACGGCCATTTTACCGCCAGAGAACGGGTGCCGAAACGGGTGGGCCAACTCGTCCAATTCAGGCAAAACCGGAGAAAGAAGTGGAAGGTAGGTGTGGATCTCAGTTTTTGGTCCAAGAATACGAAGCAACGGCGAGGACCGTGTGCTCACATTTTGGCCAAATGCTCGCCCGCGGCCAAGGCACGCGGCCACCCCGTGGCGAAGGCCAAGGCACCCAGCCACCCCGCGGCCAAGGCCGTGTGCTGTAGCTCACGGATCTTGGCCAACTTTCGCGTTTCCGGGGCGGTGCGTGATTTTGGGGTGATGCATTTGATACGTGCTACAGTCGAACGTCGGAGAAGACAGGAGTCGATTCCGAGGTCCGAATCTCATTTTACGGCCGATTTACCGAACATGCGGGGGTGCGAAAAGGGGACAAAACGTGCCCGCGAATTGGTCCGGTTGTGGTAGAACTCGGCCGGCGGCCTCCTCACGGTGCTAGTACAGTTTTGCGATCGAAGAAATGGCGTAAATAATGCGGGAGGCCCTGCATCCATTTTTCCGCCGGAAAAGGCCAAAATCCGTGAGCTATAGCTAACGGATTGCGGCCAAATTTCGTGTTTCGGGGGAGGCGTGGGATTTTTGGCGGGCGTGGTCGGGTTTGGTGGGAGTCGGTGGTGGGAGAAAACGGAATCCAATTCCGAGCCCCGAAACTCGTTTTACGTTCCTTTTACCGCCAGAGAACGGGTTCCCAAAAGGGTGGGCCAACTCGTCCGATTCAGGCAAAACCGGAGAAAGAAGTGGAAGGTAGGAGTGGATCTCAGTTTTTGGTCCAAGAATGCGAAGCAACGGCGAGGACCGTGTCCTCACATTTTGGCCAAATGTTTGCCCGCGGCCAAGGCCAAGGCCAAGGCACGCGGCCACCCCGCGGCCAAGGCCAAGGCACAGCGCCATGCTCGAGCTCCCTATCCTTGCCCCGGGAGTGCGGTCCAAGTGTGTGTTGTGTGTGTGCGAGAGTGTGCGACGTGCCTTGGTCGCGAGCATGTGATGCATTTCGAGCAGGGCACGCAGCCAGCCCGCGGCCAAAGCCAAGGCACACAGCCACCCCGCGGCCAAAGCCAAGGCCATGGCACCCAGCCACCCCGCGGCCAAGGCCTAGGCACGCAGCCACCCCGCGGCCAAGCGCTAGGCACACAGCCACGCCGCGGGCATGGCCTAGGCTCACAGCCACCCCGCGGCCAAGGCCGTGTGCTGTAGCTCTCGGATCTTGGCCAACTTTCGCATTTCCGGGGCGGTGCGGGATTTTCGGGTGATGCATTAGGTACGTGCGGCAGTCGAACGTTGGAGAAGACTGGAGTCGATTACGAGGTCCGAACCTCGTTTTACGGCCGATTTACTGAACGTGCGGGGGTGCAAAAAGGGGACGAAATGTGCCCGCGAATTGGTCCGGTTGTGGTAGAACTGGGCCGGAGGCCTCCTCACGGTGCTAGTACTGTTTTCCGCACGAAGAAATGGCGAAAATATGGGGGAGGCCCTGCGCCCATTTTGCCGCCCGAAATGGCGAAAATCCGTGGGCTATAGCACACGGATTGCGGCCAAAATTTCGCGTTTCGGGGGGCGGTGTGGGATTTTTGGCTCCGTGGTCGAGTTTGGTGGGAGTCGGTGGCGGGAGAAAATGGCATCCAATTCCGATCTCCGAAACTCGTTTTACAGCCATTTTACCGCCAGAGAACGGGTGCCCAAACGGGTGGGCCAACTCGTCCCATTCAGGAAAAACCGGAGAAAGAAGTGGAAGGTAGGTGTGGATCTCAGTTTTTGGTCCAAGAATACGAAGTAACGGCGAGGACCGTGTGCTCACATTTTGGCAAAATGCTTGCCTGCGGCCACGGCCAAGGCCATGGCAACCAGCCTGCGCACGTAGCCACCCGGCGGCCAAGGCCAAGGCCATGGCAACCACCCACCCCGCGGCCAAGGCCTAGGCACGCAGCCACCCCGTGGCCAAGGCCAAGGCCATGGCACCCAGCCACCCCGCGGCCAACGCCTATGCACGCAGCCACCCCGCGGCCAAGGCCCTGTGCTGTAGCTCACGGATCTTGGCCAAATTTCGCGTTACCGGGGTGGGGCGTACTTTGGGGTGCTGCATTAGATACGTGCGACAGTCGAATGTCGGAGAAGACGGGAGTCGATTCCGAGGTCCGAACCTCGTTTTACGTCTGATTTTCCGAACGTGCGGGGGTGCGAAAAGCGGACGAAACGTGCCCGCGAATTGGTCCGATTGTGGTAGAACTGGGCCGGGCGCCTCCTCACGGTGCTAGTACTGTTTTCCTCTCGAAGAAATGGCGAAAATAATGCGGGAGGCCCTGCGCCCATTTTTCCGCCCGAAAGGGCCAAAATCCGTGAGCTATAGTGCACGGATCGCGTTTCGGGGGCGGCGTGGGATTTTTGGCGGGCGTGGTCGGGTTTGGTGGGAGTCGGTGGCGGGAGAAAACGGAATCCAATTCCGATCTCCGAAACTCGTTTTACGGCCATTTTGCCGCCAGAGAACGGGTGCCCAAACGGGTGGGCCAACTCGTCGGATTCAGGCAAAACCGGAAAAAGAAGTGGAAGGTAGGTGTGGATCTCAGTTTTTGGTCCAAGAATACGAAGCAACGGCGAGGACCGTGTGCTCACATTTTGGCCAAATTATCGCCCGCGGCCAAGGCCAAGGCCAAGGCACGCGGCCACCCCGCGGCCAAGGCCAAGGCACAGGGCCACGCTCGAGCTCCATATCCTTGCCCCGGGAGCGCGGCCCAAGTGTGTGTTGTGGGTGCGCGAGACTGTGCGACGTGCCTTGGTCGCGCGCAGGTGCTGCATTTCGAGGAAGGAACGCAGCCACCCCGCGCCCAAGGGCAAGGCCAAGGCACCCAGCCACCCCGCGGCCAAGTCCATGGCCATGGCACCCAGCCACCCCGCAGCCAAGGCCTAGGCACGCAGCCACCCCGTGGCCAAGGCCAAGGCACGCAGCCACCCCGTGGCCAAGGCCAAGGCCAAGGCACGCGGCCACCCCGCGGCCAAGGCCAAGGCACAGGGCCACGCTCGAGCTCCCTATCCTTGCCCCGGGAGCGCGGCCCAAGTGTGTATTGTGTGTGCGCGAGAGTGTGCGACGGGCCTTTGTCGCGAGCATGTGCTGCATTTCGAGCATGGTACGCAGCCAGCCCGCGGCCAAGGCCAAGGCAATCAGCCACCCCAAGGCAAAGGCCAATGCCATGGCACCCAGCCACCCCGCGGCCAAGGCCTAGGCACGCAGCCACCCCGCGGCCAAGGCCTAGGCACGCAGCCACCCCGCGGCCAAGGCCTAGGCACGCAGCCACCCCGCGGCCAAGGCCGTGTGCTGTAGCTCACGGATCTTGGCCAACTTTCGCGTTTCCAGGGCGGGGCGGGATTTTGGGGTGATGCATTAGATACTTGCGACAGTCGAACGTCGGAGAAGACGGGAGTCGATTCCGAGGTCCGAGCCTCGTTTTACGTCTGATTTACCGAACGTGCGGGGGTGCGAAAATGGAACGAAACGTGCCCGCGAATTGGTCCGGTTGTGGTAGAACTGGGACGGGGGCCTCCTCATGGTGCTAGTACTTTTTTCCTCTCGAAGAAATGGCGAAAATAATGCGGGAGGCCCTGCGCCCATTTTTCCGCCCGAAAAGGCCAAAATCCGTGAGCTATAGCACACGGATTGCGGCCAAATTTCGTGTTTCGGGGGCGGTGTGGGATTTTTGGCTGGCGTGGTCGAGTTTGGTGGGAGTCGGTTGTGGGAGAAAACGGAATCCAATTCCGAGCTCCGAAACTCGGTTAACGGCCATTTTACCGCCAGAGAACGGGTTCCCAAACGGGTGGGCCAACTCGTCCGATTCAGGCAAAACCGGAGAAAGAAGTGGAAGGTAGGTGTGGATCTCAGTTTTTGGTCCAAGAATACGAAGCATCGGTGAGGACCATGTGCTCACATTTTCGCCAAATGCTCGAGCTCCCTATCCTTGCCCCGGGAGCGCCGCCCAAGTTTGTGTTGTGTGTGCGCGAGAGTGTGCGACGTGCCTTGGTCGCGAGCATGTGCTGCATTTCGAGCAAGGCACGCAGCCAGCTCGCAGCTAAAGCCAAGGCACGCAGCCACCCCACGGCCAAGGCCATGGCCTAGGCACGCAGCCACCCCGCGGCCAAGGCCATGGCCTAGGCACGCAGCCACCCCGCGGCCAAGGCCAAGGTCATGGCACCCAGACACCCCGCGGCTAAGTCCTAGGCACGCAGCCACCCCGTGGCCAAGGCCAAGGCACGCAGCCACCCCGTGGCCAAGGCCAAGGCACGCAGCCACCCCGTGGCCAAGGCCAAGGCCATGGCACCCAACCACCCCGCGGCCAAGGCCGTGTGCTGTAGCTCACGGATCTTGGCCAGCTTTCGCGTTTCCGAGGCGGGGCGGGATTTTGGGGTGATGCATTAGATACGTGCGACAGTCGAACGTCGGAGAAGACGGGAGTCGATTCCGAGGTCCGAACCTCGTTTTACGTCTGATTTACCGAACGTGTGGAGGTGCGAAAAGGGAACAAAACGTGCCCGCGAATTGGTGGTGGTTGTGGTAGAACTGGGCCGGGGGTCTCCTCACGGTGCTAGTACTTTTTTCCTCTCGAAGAAATGGCGAAAATAATGCGGGAGGCCCTGTGCCCATTTTGCCCCCCAAAAAGGCCAAAATCCGTGAGCTATAGCACACGGATTGCGGCCAAATTTCGTGTTTCGCGGGCGGCGTGGGATATTTGGCGGGCGTGGTCGGGTTTGGTGGGAGTTTGTGGCGGGAGAAAACGGAATCCAATTCCGAGCTCCGAAACTCGTTTTACGGCCATTTTACTGCCAGAGAACGGGATCCCAAACGGGTGGTCCAACTCGTTGGATTCAGGCAAAACCGGAGAAAGAAGTGGAAGGTAGGTGTGGATCTCAGTTTTTTGTCCAAGAATACGAAGCAACGGCGAGAACCGTGTGCTCACTTTTTGGCCAAATGCTCGCCCGCGGCCAAGGCCAAGGCCAAGGCACGCGGCCATCCCTCAGCCAAGGCCAAGGCACAGGGCCACGCTCGAGCTCCCTATCCTTGCCCCGGGAGCGCGGTCCAAGTGTGTGTTGTGTGTGTGCGAGAGTGTGCAACGTGCATTGGTCGCGAGCATGTGCTGCATTCGAGCAAGGCACGCAGCTAGCCCGCGGCGAAAGCCAAGGCACGCAGCCACCCCGCGGCCAAAGCCATGGCCATGGCACCCAGCCACCCCGCGGCCAAGGCCTAGGCACGCAGCCACCCCACGGCCATGGCCTAGGCACGCAGCCACCCCGCGGCCACGGCCAAGGCCATGGCACCCAGCCACGCCGCGGACAAGGCCTAGGCACGCAGCCACCCCGCGGCCAAGGCCAAGGCCATGGCACCTAGCCACCCCGCGGCCAAGCCCTAGGCACGCAGCCACCCCGTGGCCAAGGCCAAAGCACGCAGCCACCCCGTGGCCAAGGCCAAGGCCATGGCACCCAGCCACCCCGCGGTCAAGGCCTAGGCACGCAGCCACCCCGCGGCCAAGGCCGTGTGTTGTAGCTCACGGATCTTGGCCTACTTTCGCGTTTCCGGGGCGGGGCGGGATTTTGGGGTGATGCATTAGATACGTGCGACAGTCGAACGTCGGAGAAGATGGGAGTCGATTCCGAGGTCCGAACCTCGTTTTACATCTGATTTACCGAACTTGCGGGGGTACGAAAAGGGAACGAAACGTGCCCGCGAATTGGTCTGGTTGTGGTAGAACTGGGCCGGGGGCCTCCTCACGGTGCTAGTACTGTTTTCCTCTCGAAGAAATGGCGAAAATAATGCGGGAGGCCCTGCGCCCATTTTTCCGCCCGAAATGGCCAAAATCCGTGAGCTATAGCGCACGGATTGCGGCCAAATTTCGCGTTTCGGCGGCGGCGCGGGATTTTTGGCGGGCGTGGTCGGGTTTGGTGGGACTCGGTGGCAGGAGAAAACGGAATCCAATTCCGAGCTCCGAAACTCGTTTTACGGCCATTTTACCACCGGAGAACGGGTGCCAAAACGGGTGGGCCAACTCGTCGGATTCAGGCAAAACCGGAGAAAGAAGTGGAAGGTAGGTGTGGATCTCAGTTTTTGTCCAAGAATACGAAGCAACGCCGAGGACCGTGTGCTCACATTTTGGCCAAATGCTCGCCCGCGGCGAAGGCCAAGCCATGCAGCCACCCCGCGGCCAACGCCAAGGCACAAGGCCACGCTCAAGCTCCCTATCCTTGCCTCGGGAGCGCGGCCCGAGTGTGTGTTGTGTGTCCGTGAGAGTGTGTGACCTGCCTTGGTCACGAGCACGTGCTGCATTTCGAGCAAGGCACGCAGCCAGCCCACGGCCAAGGCCAAGGCACGCAGCCACCCCGCGGCCAAGGCCAAGGCCATGGCACCCATCCACCCCGCGGCCAAGCCCTAGGCACGCAGCCACCCCGCGGCCAAGGCCTAGGCATGCAGCTACCCCGCGGCCAAGGCCTAGGCACGCAGCCACCCCGCGGCCAAGGCCAAGGCCATGGCACCCAGCCACCCCGCGGCCAAGGCCAAGGCCATGGCACCCAGCCACCCCGCAGCCAAGGCCAAGGCACGCAGCCACCCCGTGGCCAAGGCCAAGGCCATGGCACCCAGCCACGCCGCTGCCAAGGCCTAGGCACACAGCCACCCCGCGGCCAAGGCCGTGTGCTGTAGCTCACGAATCTTGGCCAACTTTCGCGTTTCCGGGGCGGTGCTGGATTTTGGGGTGATGCATTAGATACGTACGACAGTCGAACGTCGGAGAAGACGGGAGTCGATTCCGAGGTCCGAACCTCATTTTACGGTCGATTTACCAAACGTACGGGGGTGCGAAAAGGGGACGAAACGTGCCTTCGAATTGGTCCGGTTGTGGTAGAACTGGGCCGGGGGCCTCCTCACGGTGCTAGTACTGTTTTGCGCTCGAAGAAATGGCGAAAATAATGCGGAAGGCCCTGCGCCCATTTTTCCGCCCGAAAAGGCCAAAATCCGTGAGCCATAGCACACGGATTGTGTCCAAATTTCGTGTTTCGGGTCAGCGTGGGATTTTTGGCTGGCGTGGTCGAGTTTGGTGTGATTGGGTTGTGGGAGAAAACGGAATCCAATTCCGAGCTCCGAAACTCGTTTAACGGCCATTTTACCGCCAGAGAACGGGTTCCCAAACAGGTGGGCCAACTCGTCCGATTCAGGCAAAACCGGAGAAAGAAGTGGAAGGTAGGTGTGGATCTCAGTTTTTGGTCCAAGAATACGAAGCATCGGCGAGGACCGTGTGCCAAATGCTCACCCGCGGCCAAGGCCAAGCCACGCAGCCACCCCGCGGCCAACGCCAAGGCACAGGGCCACGCTCAAGCTCCCTATCGTTGCCTCGGGAGCGCGGCCGGAGTGTGTGTTGTGTGTCCGTGAGAGTGTGTGACCTACCTTGGTCGCGAGCATGTGCTGCATTTCGAGCAAGGCACGGAGCCAGCCCGCGGCCAAGGCCAAGGCCGAGGCACGCAGCCACCCCGTGGCCAAGGCCAAGGCACGCGTCCACCCCACGGCCAAGGCCATGGCACCCAGCCAGCCCGCGGCCAAGGCCTAGGCACGCAGCCAGCCCGCGGCCAAGGCCTTGGCACGCAGCCAGCCCGAGGCCAAGGCCATGGCACGCAGCCACCCCGCTGCCAAGGCCAAGGCCATGGCACGCAGCCACCCCGCGGCCAAGGCCAAGGCTGTGTGCTGTAGCTCACGGATCTTCGCCAACTTTCGCGTTTCCGGGGCGGTGCAGGATTTTGGGGTGATTCATTAGATACGTCAGACAGTCAAGCGTTGGAAAAGAGGGGAGTCGATTTCGAGGTCCGAACCTCGTTTTACGGCCGATTTACCGAGGGTGTGGGGCTGCGAAAAGGGGACGAAACGTGCCCTCGAATAGGTTCGATTGTGGTAGAACTGGGCCGGGGGCCTCCTCACGGCGCAAGTACCGCTTTCCGCTCGAAGAAATGGCAAAAATAATGCGGGAGGCCCTGCGCCCATTTTTCCGCCAGAAAAGGCCAAAATCCGTGGGCTATAGCACACGGATTGTGGTCAAATTTCGCGTTTCGCGGGTGGCGTGGGATTTTGGGCTGGCATCGTC
Source organism: Luvunga scandens (assembly GCA_030449905.1). Lineage (NCBI taxonomy): Eukaryota > Viridiplantae > Streptophyta > Magnoliopsida > Sapindales > Rutaceae > Luvunga > Luvunga scandens. The sequence goes on along the minus strand of JASUUG010001048.1, from coordinate 36,153 downwards.
GGGTTTGGTGGGAGTGAGTGGCGGGAGAAAACGGAATCCAATTCCGAGCTCCGAAACTCGTTTTACGGCCATCTTACCGGCAGCGAACGGGTGCCCAAACGGGTGGGCCAAATCGTCCGATTCAGGCAAAACCGGAGAAAGAAGTGGAAGGTAGGTGTGGATCTCAGTTTTTGGTCCAAGAATACGAAGAAACGGCGAGGACCGTGTGCTCACATTTTGGCCAAATGCTCGCCCGCGGCCAAGGCCAAGCCACACAGCCACCCCGCGGCCAACGCCAAGGCACAGGGCCACGCTCGAGCTCCCTATCCTTGCCTTGGGATCGCGGTGTTTTGTGTGCGTGAGAGTGTGCGACCTGCCTTGGTCGCGAGCATGTGCTGCATTTCAAGAAAGGCACGTAGCCAGCCCGTGGCCAAGGCCAAGGCCGAGGCACGCAGCCACCCCGTGGCCAAGGCCAAGGCACGCGTCCACCCCGCGGCCAAGGCCATGGCACCCAGCCAGCCCGCGGCCAAGGCCATGGCACCCAGCCAGCCCGCGGCCAAGGCCTAGGCATGCAGCCAGCCCGCGGCCAAGGCCTTGGCACGCAGCCACCCCGAGGCGAAGGCCAAGGCCATGGCATGCAGCCACCCCGCGGCAAAGGCCAAGGCCATGGCACGCAGCCACCCGGCGGCCAAGGCCAAGGCCGTGTGCTGTAGCTCACGGATCTTTTCCAACTTTCGGGTTTCCGAGGCGGTGCGGGATTTTGGGGTGATGCATTAGATACGTGCGACAGTCGAGCGTTGGAAAAGTGGGGAGTCGATTTTGAGGTCCGAACCTCGTTTTACGGCCGATTTACCGAGGGTACGGGGGTGCGAAAAGGGGATGAAACGTGCCCGCGAATTGGTCCGATTGCGGTAGAACTGGGCCGGGGGCCTCCTCACGGCGCAAGTACTGCTTTCCACTCGAAGAAATGGCGAAAATAATGCGGGAGGCCCTGCGCCCATTTTTCCCCCAGAAAAGGCCAAAATCCGTGAGCTATAGCACACGGATTGTGGCCAAATTTCGCGTTTCAGGGGCGGCGTGGGATTTTGGGCTGGCGTGGTCGGGTTTGGTGGGAGTCGGTGGCGGGAGAAAACGGAATCCAATTCCGAGATCCGAAACTCATTTTACGGCCATCTTACCGGCAGCGAACGGGTGGGCCAAATCGTCCGATTCAGGAAAAACCAGAGAAAGAAGTGGAAGGTAGGTGTGGATCTCAGTTTTTGGTCCAAGAATACGAAGAAACGGCGAGGACCGTGTGCTCACATTTTGGTCAAATGCTCGCCCGCGGCCAAGGCCAAGCCACGCAGACACCCTGTGGCCAACGCCAAGGCACAGGGCCACGCTCGAGCTCCCTATCCTTGCGTCGGGAGCACGGCCGGAGTGTGTGTTGTGTGTGCGTGAGAGTGTGCGACCTGCCTTGGTCGCGAGCATGTGCTGCATTTCGAGCAAGGCATGGAGCCAGCCTGAGGCCAAGGCCAAGGCCAAGGCCGAGGCACGCAGCCACCCCGTGGCCAAGGCCAAGGCACGCGACCACCCCGCGGCCAAGTCCATGGCACCCAGCCAGCCCGCAGCGAAGGCCATGGCACCCAGCCAGCCCGCGGCCAAGGCCTAGGCATGCAGCCAGCCCGCGGCCAAGGCCTTGGCACGCAGCCACCCCGAGGCCAAGGCCAAGGCCATGGCACGCAGCCACCCCGCGGCCAAGGCCATGGCCGTGTGCTGTCGCTCACGGATCTTGGCCAACTTTGGCGTTTCCGGGGCGGTGCGGGATTTTGGGGTGATGCATTGGATACGTGGGACAGTCGAACGTTGGAATAGAGGGGATCGATTTCGATGTCCGAACCTCGTTTTACGGCCGATTTACCGAGGGTGCGGGGGTACGAAAAGGGGAAGAAACGTGCCCGCGAATTGGTCCGATTGTGGTAGAACTGGGCCGGGGGCCTCCTCACGGCGCAAGTACTGCTTTCCGCTTGAAGAAATGGCAAAAATAATGCGGGAGGCCCTGCGCCCATTTTTCCGCCAGAAAAGGCCAAAATCCGTGAGCTATAGCACACGGATTGTGGCCAAATTTCACGTTTCGGGGGCGGCGTGGGATTTTGGGCTGGCGTGGTCGGGTTTGGTGGGAGTCGGTGGTGGGAGAAAACGGAATCCAATTCCGAGTTCCGAAACTCGTTTTACGGCCATCTTACCGGCAGCGAACGGGTGCCCAAACGGGTGGGCCCACTCATCCGATTCAGGCAAAACCGGAGAAAGAAGTGGAAGGTAGGTGTGGATCTCAGTTTTTGGTCCAAGAATACGAAGAAACGGCGAGGACCGTGTGCTCACATTTTGGCCAAATGCTCGCCCGCGGCCAAGGCCAAGCCACACAGCCACCCCGCGGCCAACGCCAAGGCACAGGGCCACGCTCGAGCTCCCTATCCTTGCCTTGGGATCGCGGCCGGAGTGTGTGTTGTGTGTGCGTGAGAGTGTGCGACCTGCCTTGGTCGCGAGCATGTGCTGCATTTCGAGCAAGGCACGGGGCCAGCCAGCGGCCAATGCCAAGGCCGAGGCACGCAGCCACCCCGTGGCGAAGGCCTAGGCACGCGTCCACCCCGCGGCCAAGGCCATGGCACCCAGCCAGCCCGCGGCCAAGACCTAGGCACGCAGCCACCCCGCGGCCAAGGCCTTGGCACACAGCCACCCGGTGGCCATGGCCAAGGCCATGGCACCCAGCCACCCCGCGGCCAAGGCATAGGCACGCAGCCACCCCGCGGCCAAGGCCAAGGCCGTGTGCTGTCGCTCACGGAAATTGGCCAACTTTCACGTTTCCGGGGCGGTGCGGGATTTTGGGGTGATGCATTAGATAAGCGCGACAGTCGAATGTCGGAAAAGAGGGGAGTCGATTTCGAGGTCCGAACCTCGTTTTACGGCCGATTTCCCGAGGGTGTGGGGGTGCGAAAAGGGGACGCGGGGTGGACGCATGCCTTGGCCTTGGCCACGGGGTGGCTGCGTGCGTCGGCCTTGGCCTTGGCCGCGGGCTGGCCCCGTGCCTTGCTCGAAATGCAGCACATGCTCGCGACCAAGGCAGGTCGCACACTCTCACGCACACACAACACACACTCCGGCCGCGCTCCCGAGGCAAGGATATGGAGCTCGAGCGTGGCCCTGTGGCTTGGCGTTGGCCGCGGGCGAGCATTTGGCCAAAATGTGAGCACACAGTCCTCGCCGTTTCTTAGTATTCTTGGACCAAAAACTGTGATCCACACCTACCTTCCACTTCTTTCTCCGGTTTTGCCTGAATCGGACGAGTGGGACCACCCGTTTGGGCACTCGTTCGCTGCCGGTAAGATGGCCGTAAAACGAGTTACGGAGCTCGGAATTGGATTCCGTTTTCTCCCGCCACCGACTCCCACCAAACCCGACCACGCCAGCTCAAAATCCCACGCTGCCCCCGAAACACGAAATTTGTCCACAATCTGTGTGCTATAGCTCACGGATTTTGGCCTTTTCCGGGGGAAAAATGGGCGCAGGGCCTCCCGCATTATTTTTGCCATTTCTTCGAGCGGAAAACAGTACTTACACCGTGAGGAGGCCACCGGCCCAGTTCTACCACAACTGGACCAATTCGCGGGCACATTTCGTCCCCTTTTCGCACCCCCACACCCTCGGTAAATCGGCCGTAAAACGAGGTTCGGACCTCGAAATCGACTCCCCTCTTTTCCAACGCTCGACTGTCGCACGTATCTAATGCATCACCCCAAAATCCCGCACCGCCCCGGAAACGCGAAAGTTGGCCAATATCCGTGAGCTACAGCACAGGGCCTTGGCCTTGGACGCGGGGTGGCTGCGTGCCATGGCCTTGGCCTTGGCCTCAGGGTGGCTGGGGGCCATGGCCTTGGCCGCGGGCTGGCTGGGTGCCGTGGCCTTGGCCACGGGGTGGACGCGTGCCTTGGCCTTGGCCAAGGGGTGGCTGCGTGCCTCGGCCTTGGACTTGGCCGCGGGCTGGCTCCGTGCCTCGCTCGAAATGCAGCACATGCTCGCGACCAAGGCAGGTCGCACACTCTCACGCACACACAATACACACTCGGGCCGCGCTCCCGATGCAAGGATAGGGAGCTCGAGCGTGGCCGTGTGCCTTGGCGTTGGCCACGGGGTGGCTGCGTGGCTTGGCCTTGGCCGCGGGCGAGCATTTGGCCAAAATGTGAGTACACGGTCCTCGCCGTTTCTTCGTATTCTTGGACCAAAAACTGAGATCCACACCTACCTTTCACTTCTTTCTCCGGTTTTGCCTGAATCGGACGAGTTGGCCCACCCGTTTGGGCACCCGTTCACTGCCGGTAAGATGGCCGTAAAACGAGTTTCGGAGCTCGGAATTGGATTCCATTTTCTCCCGCCACCGACTCCCACCAAACCCGACCACGCCAGCCCAAAATCCCACGCTGCCCCCGAAACGCGAAAATGGCCACAATCCGTGTGCTATAGCTCACGGATTTTGGCCTTTTCTGGCGGAAAAATTGGCGCAGGGCCTCCCGCATTATTTTTACCATTTCTTCAAGCGGAAAGCAGTACTTACACCGTGAGGAGGCCACCGGCCCAGTTCTACCACAACCGGACCAATTCGCGGGCACGTTTCGTCCCCTTTTCGCACCCCCACACCCTCGGTAAATCGGCCGTAAAACGAGGTTCGGACCTCGAAATCGACTCCCCTCTTTTCCAACGCTCGACTGTCGCACGTATCTAATGCATCACCCCAAAATCCCGCACCGCCCCGGAAACGCGAAAGTTGGCCAAGATCCGTGAGTGACAGCACACGGCCTTGCCCTTGGCTGCGGGGTGGCTGTGGGCAATGGCCTTGGCCTTGGCCTCGGGGTGGCTGCATTCCATAGCCTTGGCCTTGGCCACCGGGTGGCTGTGTGCCAAGGCCTTGGCCGCGGGGTGGCTGGGTGCCATGGCCTTGGCTGCAGGCTGGCTGGGTGCCATGGCCTTGGCCGCGGGGTGGACGTGTGCGTTGGCCTTGGCCACGGGGTGGCTGCGTGCCTCGGCCTTGGCCTTGGCAGCGGGCTGGCTCCGTGCCTCGCTCGAAATGCAGCACATGCTCGCGACCAAGGCAGGTCGCACACTCTCACTCACACACAATACACACTCAGGCCGCGCTCCCGATGCAAGGATAGGGAGCTCGAGCGTGGCCGTGTGCCTTGGCGTTGGCCGCGGGGTGGCTGCGTGGCTTGGCCTTGGCCGCGGGCGAGCATTTGGCCAAAATGTGAGTACACGGTCCTCGCCGTTTCTTCGTATTCTTGGACCAAAAACTGAGATCCACACCTACCTTCCACTTCTTTCACCGGTTTTGCCTGAATCGGACGAGTTGGCCCACCCGTTTGGGCACCCGTTCGCTGCCGGTAAGATGGCCGTAAAATGAGTTTCGGAGCTCGGAATTGGATTCCGTTTTCTGCCGCCACCGACTCCCACCAAACCGACGACGCCCGCCCAAAATCCCACGCCGCCCCCGAAACGCGAAATTTGGCCGCAATCCGTGTGCTATAGCTCCCGGATTTTGGCCTTTTCTGGCGGAAAAATGGGCGCAGGGCCTCCCGCATTATTTTTGCCATTTCTTTGAGCGGAAAGCAGCACTTGCGCCGTGAGGAGGCCCCCGGCCCAGTTCTACCACAATCGGACCAATTCGAGGGCATGTTTCGTCCCCTTTTCGCACACCCGCACCCTCGGTAAATCGGCCGTAAAACGAGGTTCGGACCTCGAAATCGACTCCCCTCTTTTCCGACGTTCGAATGCCGCACGTATCTAATGCATCATCCCAAAATCCCACACCGCCCCGGAAACGTGAAAGTTGGCCAAGATCCATGAGCGACAGCACACGGCCTTGGCCTTGGCCGCGGGGTGGCTGCGTGCCTAGGCCTTGGCCGCGGGCTGGCTGGGTGCCATGGCCTTGGCCGCGGGGTGGACGCATGCCTAGGCCTTGGCCACGGGGTGGCTGCATGCCTCGGCCTTGGCCTTGGCAGCGGGTTGGCTACGTGCCTTTTTCGAAATGCAGCATATGCTCGCGACCAAGGCAGGACGCACACTCTCACGCACACACAACACACACTCCGGCCGCGCTCCCGAGGCAAGGATTGGGAGCTCGAGCTTGGCCCTGTGCCTTGGCGTTGGCCGCGGGGTGGCTGCGTGGCTTGGCCTTGGCCGCGGGCGAGCATTTGGCCAAAATGTGAGCACACGTTCCTCGCCGTTTCTTCGTAATCTTGGACCAAAAACTGAGATCGACACCTACAGCACACGGCCTTGGCCTTCGCCGCGGGCTGGCTGCGTGCCTAGGCCTTGGCCGCGGGCTGGCTGGGTGCCATGGCCTTGGCCGCGGGCTGGCTGGGTGCCATGGCCTTGGCCGCGGGCTGGCTGGGTGCCATGGCCTTGGCCGCGGGGTGGACGCGTGCCTTGGCCTTGGCCACGGGGTGGCTGCGTGCCTCGGCCTTGCCCTTGGCCGCGGGCTGGCTCCGGGCCTTGCTCGAAATGCAGCACATGCTCGCGACCAAGGCAGGTCGCACACTCTCACACACACACAACACACACTCCGGCCGCGCTCCCGAGGCAAGGATAGCGAGCTCGAGCGTAGCCCTGTGCCTTGGCATTGGCCGCGGGCGAGCGTTTGGCACACTGTCCTCGCCGTTTCTTCGTATTCTTGGACCCAAAACTTAAATCCACACATACCTTCCACTTCTTTCTCTGGCGGTAAAATGGCCGTTAAATGAGTTTCGGAGCTCGGAATTGGATTCCGTTTTCTCCCGCCACCGACTCCCACCAAACCCGACCACGCTAGCCAAAAATCCCACGCTGCCCCCGAAACACGAAATTTGGCCGCAATCCGTGTGCTATAGTTCACGGATTTTGGCCTTTTCGGATGGAAAAATGGGCGCAGGGCCTCCTGCATTATTTTCGCCATTTCTTCGAGCGCAAAACAGTACTAGCACCGTGAGGAGGCCCCCGGCCCAGTTCTACCACAACCGGACCAATTCGCAGGCACGTTTCGTCCCCTTTTCGCACCCCCGCACGTTCGGTAAATCAGCCGTAAAACGAGGTTCGGACCTCGGAATCGACTCCCGTCTTCTCCGACGTTCGACTGTCGCACGTATCTACTGCATCACCCCAAAATCCCGCACCGCCCCGGAAATGCGAAAGTTGGCCAAGATCCGTGAGCTACAGCACACGGCCTTGGCCGCGGGGTGGCTGCGTGCCTAGGCCTTGGCCGCGGGGTGCCTGGGTGCCATGGCCTTGGCCTTGGCCGTGGAGTGGCTGCGTGCCTAGGCCTTGGCCGCGGGGTGGCTGGGTGCCATGGCCTTGGCCTTGGCCGTGGGGTGGCTGGGTTCCATGGCCTTGGCCTTGTCCGCGGGGTGGCTGCGTGCCTAGTCCTTGGCCGCGGGGTGGCTGGGTGCCAAGTCCTTGGCTTTGGCCGCGGGGTGGCTGGGTGCCATGGCCTTGGCCTTAGCCGCGGGGTGGCTGGGTGCCATGGCCTTGGCCTTAGCCGCGGGGTGGCTGGGTGCCATGGCCTTGGCCTTGTCCGCAGGGTGGCTGCGTGCCTTGGCTTTGGCGGCGGGCTGGCTGCGTGCCTTGGCTTTGGACGCGGGCTGGCTGCGTGCCTTGCTCGAAATGCAGAACATGCTCGCGACCAAGGCACGTCGCACACCCTCGCGCACACACAACACAAACTTGGGCCGCGCTCCCGGGGCAAGGATAGGGAGCTCGAGCATGGCCCTATGCCTTGGCCATGGCCGCGGGGTGGCCGCGTGCCTTGGCCGCGGGCGAGCATTTGGCCAAAATGTGAGCACACGGTCCTCGGCGTTGGTTTGTATTCTTGGACAAAAACTGAGATCCACACCTACCTTCCACTTCTTTCTCCGGTTTTGCCTGAATCGGACGAGTTGGCCGACCCGTTTGGGAACCCGTTCTCTGGCGGTAAAATGGCCGTTAAACGAGTTTCGAAGCTCCGAATTGCATTCCGTTTTCTCCCGCCACCGACTCCCACCAAACCCGACCACGCCAGCCAAATTTCCCACGCCGCCCCCGAAACACGAAATTTGGCCGCAATCCGTGTGCTATAGCTCACGGATTTTGGCCTTTTCGCGCGGAAGAATGGGCGCAGGGCCTCCCGCATTATTTTCGCCATTTCTTCGAGCGCAAAACAGTACTAGCACTGTGAGGAGGCCCCCGGCCAAGTTCTACCACAACCGGACCAATTCGCGGGCACGTTTCGTCCCCTTTTCACACCCCCGCTCGTTCGGTAAATCAGCCGTAAAACGAGGTTCGGACCTCGGAATCGACTCCCGTCTTCTCCGACTTTCGACTGTCGCACGTATCTAATGCATCACCCCAAAATCCCGTACCGCCCCGGAAACACGAAAGTTGGCCAAGATCCGTGAGCTACAGCACACGGCCTTGGCCGCGGGGTGGCTGCGTGCCTAGGCCTTGGCAGCGGCGTGGCTGGGTGCCAGGGCCTTGGCCTTAGCCGCGGGGTGGCTGCGTGCCTAGGCCTTGGCCGCGGGGTGGCTGGGTACCATGCTCGAAATGCAGCACATGCTCGCGACCAAGGCACATCGCACACTCTCGCGCACACACAATACACACTTGGGCCGCGCTCCCGGGGCAAGGATAGGGAGCTCGAGCGTGGCCCTGTGCCTTGGCCTTGGCTGCGGGGTGGCTGGGTGCCATGGCCTTGGCCGTGGGCTGGCTGCGTACCATGCTCGAAATGCAGCACATGCTCGCGACCATGGCACGTCGCACACTTTCGCGCACACACAATACACACTTATGCCGTGCTCCCGGGGCAAGGATAGGGAGCTCGTGCGTGGCCCTGTGCCTTGGCCTTGGCCGCGGGGTGGCCGCGTGCCTTGGCCTTGGCCTTGGCCACGGGGTGGCTGTGTGACTAGGCCTTGGCTGCAGGCTGGCTGGGTGCCATGGCCTTGGCCTTGGCCGCGGGCTGGCTGCGTGCCTTCCTCGAAATGCAGCACCTACGCGCGACCAAGGCACATCGCACAGTCTCGCGCACACACAACACACACTTGGGCCGCGCTCCCGGGCAAGGATAGTGTGCTCGAGCGTGGCCCTGTGCCTTGGCCTTGGCCGCTAGGTGGCCGCGTGCCTTGGCCTTGGCCTTGGCCGCGGGCGATCATTTGGCCGAAATGTGAGCACACGGTCCTCGCCGTTGCTTCGTATTCTTGGACCAAAAACTGAGATCCACACCTACCTTCCAATTCTTTCTCCGGTTTTGCCTGAATCCGACGAGTTGGCCCACCCGTTTGGGCACCCGTTCTCTGGCGGCAAAATGGCCGTAAAACGAGTTTCAGAGCTCGGAATTGGATTCTGTTTTCTCCCGCCACCGACTCCCACCAAACCCAACAACGCCAGCCCAAAATCCCAGGCCGCCCCCGAAACGTGAAATTTGGCCACAATCCGTGTGCTATAGCTCATGGATTTTGGCCTTTTCTGGGGGAAAAATGGGCGCAGGGCCTCCTGCATTATTTTCTCCATTTCTTCGAGCGGAAAACAGTACTTGCGCCGTGAGGAGGCCCCCGGCCCAGTTCTACCACAATCGGACCAATTCGCGGGCATGTTTCATCCGCTTTTCGCACCCCTGTACCCTCGGTAAATCGGCCGTAAAACGAGGTTCCGACCTCGAAATCGACTCCCCTCTTTTCCAACGCTCGATTGTCGCACGTATCTAATGCATCACCCCAAAATCCAGCACCGCCCCGGAAACGCGAAAGTTAGCCAAGATCCGTGAGCTACAGCACACGGCCTTGGCCTTGGCCGCGGGGTGGCTGCGTGCCATGGCCTTGGCGTTGGCCTCGGGGTGGCGGCGTGCCAAGGCCTTGGCCGCGGGAAGGCTGCGTACCTAGGCCTTGGCCGCGGGCTGGCTTGGTACCATGGCCTTGGCCGCGGGGTGGACACGTGCCTTGGCCTTGGGCACGGGGTGGCTGCGTGCCTCGGCCTTGGACTTGGCCGCGGGCTGGCTCCGTGCCTTGCTCGAAATGCAGCACATGCTCGCGACCAAGGTAGGCCGCACACTCTCACGCACACACAACACACACTCCGGCCGCACCGTGAGGAGGCCCCCGGCCCAGTTCTACCACAATCGGACCAATTCGAGGGCACGTTTCGTCCCCTTTTCGCACCCCCGCAGCCTCGGTAAATCGGCCATAAAACGAGGTTCGGACCTAGAAATCGACTCCCCTCTTTTCCGACGTTCAAATGTCGCACGTATCTAATGCGTCACCCCAAAATCCCGAACCGCCCCGGAAACACGAAAGTTGGCCAAGATCCGTGAGCGACAGCACATGGTGTTGGTCTTGGCCGCTGGGTGGCTGCGGGCCATGGCCATGGCCTTGGCCTTGGCCACTGGGTGGCTGTGTGCCAAGGCGTTGGCCGCGGGCTGGCTGGGTTCCATGGCCTTGGCCGCGGGGTGGACGCGTGCCTTGGCCTTGGCTACGGGGTGGCTGCGTGCCTCGGCCTTGGCCTTGGCCGCGGGCTGGCTACGTGCCTTGCTCGAAATGCAGCACATGCTCGAGACCAAGGCAGATCCCACACACTCACGCACACTCAGGCCGCGCTCCCGAGGCAAGGATAGGGAGCTCGAGCGTGGCCCTGTGCCTTGGCGTTGGCCGCGGGGTGGCTGCATGGCTTGGCCTTGGCCGCGGGCGAGCATTTGGCCAAAATGTGAGCACACCGTCCTCGCCGTTTCTTCGTATTCTTCCACCAAAAACTGAGATCCACACCTACCTTCCACTTCTTTCTTCGGTTTTGCCTGAATCGGACGAGTTGGCCCACCCGTTTGGGCACCCGTTCGCTGCCAGTAAGATGGCCGTAAAACGAGTTTCAGAGCTCGGAATTGGATTCTGTTTTCTTCCGCCACCGACTCCCACCAAACCCGACGACGCCCGCCCAAAATTCCGCGCCACCCCCGAAACGCGAAATTTGGCCACAATCCGTCTGCTATAGCTCACGGATTTTGGCCTTTTCTGGCGGAAAAAAGGGCGCAGGGCCTCCTGCATTATTTTTGCCATTTCTTCGAGCGGAAAGCAGTACTTGCGCCGTGAGGAGGCCCCCGGCCCAGTTCTACCACAATCGGACCAATTCGAGGGCACGTTTCGTCCCGTTTTCGCACCCCCGCAACCTCGGTAAATCGGCCGTAAAACGAGGTTCGGACCACGAAATCGACTCCCCTCTTTTCTGAAGTTCGACTGTCGCACGTATCTAATGCATCACCCCAAAATCCCGCACTGCCCTGGAAACGCGAAAGTTGGCCAAGATCCGTGAGCGACAGCACACGGCCTTGGCCTTGGCCGCGGGGTGGCTGCGTGCCTAGGCCTTGGCCGCGGGCTGGCTGGGTGCCATGGCCTTGGCCTTGGCCACCGGGTGGCTGTGCGCCAAGACCTTTGCCGCGGGGTGGCTGCGTGCCTAGGCCTTGGCCGCGGGCTGGCTGGGTGCCATGGCCTTGGCCGCGGGGTGGACGCGTGCCTAGGCCTTGGCCACGGGGTGGCTGCGTGCCTCGCCCTTGGCCTTGGCCGCAAGCTGGCTACGTGCCTTTCTCGAAATGCAGCACATGCTCGCAACCAAGGCAGGTCGCACACTCTCACGCACACACAACACACACTCCGGCTGTGCTCCCGAGGCAAGGATAGGCGAGGACCGTGGCCCCGTGCCTTGGCGTTGGCCACGGGGTAGCTGAATGGCTTGGCCTTGGCCGCGGGTGAGCATTTGGCCAAAATGTGAGCACACGGTCCTCGCCGTTTCTTCGTATTCTTGGACCAAAAACTGAGATCCACACCTACCTTCCACTTCTTTCTCCGGTTTTGCCTGGATCGGACGAGTTGGCCCACCCGTTTGGCCACCCGTTCACTGCCGGTAAGATGGCCGTAAAACGAGTTTCAGAGCTCGGAATTGGATTCCGTTTTCTTCCGCCACCGACTCCCACCAAACCCAACGACGCCCGACAAAAATCCCACGCTGCCCCCGAAACGAAAAATTTCGGCTAAATCCGTGTGCTATAGCTCACGGATTTTGGCCTTTTCTGGCGGAAAAATGGGTGCCATGGCCTTGGCCGCGGGGTGGACGCGTGCCTTGGCCTTGGCCACGGAGTGGCTGCGTGCCTCGGCCTTGGCCTTCGCCGTGGGCTGGCTCCGTGCCTTGCTCGAAATGCAGCACATGCTCGCGACCAAGGCAGGTCGCACACTCTCAAGCACACACAACACACACACTCCCACCGCTCCCGAGGCAAGGATAGGGAGCTCGAGGCAAGGATAGGGAGCTCGAGCGTGGCCCTGTGCCTTGGCGTTGGCCGCGGGGTGGCTGCGAGGCTTGGCCTTGGCCGCGAGTGAGCATTTGGCCAAAATGTGAGCACAAGGTCCTTGCTGTTTCTTCGTATTCTCGGACCAAAAACTGAGATCCACACCTACCTTCCACTTCTTTCCCCGGTTTTGCCTGAATCGGACGAGTTGGCCCACCCGTTTGGGCACCCGTTCACTGCCGGTAAGATGGCTGTAAAATAAGTTTCGGAGCTCGGAATTGGATTCCGTTTTCTCCCGCCACCGACTCCCACCAAACCCGACCACGCCAGCCCAAAATCCCAGGCCGCCCCCGAAACGCGAAATTTGGCCACAATCCGTGTGCTATAGCTCACGGATTTTGGCCTTTTCTTGCGGAAAAATGGGTGCATGGGCTCCCGCATTATTTTTTCCATTTCTTCGAGCGGAAAGCAGTACTTGCGCCGTGAGGAGGCCCCCGGCCCAGTTCTACCACAATCGGACCAATTCGAGGGCAAGTTTCGTCCCCTTTTCGCACCCCCGCACCCTCGGTAAATCGGCCGTAAAACGAGGTTCGGACCTCGAAATCGACTCCCCTCTTTTCCGACGTTCGACTGTCGCACGTATCTAATGCATCACCCCAAAATCCCGCACCGCCCTGGAAATGCGAAAGTTGGCCAAGATCCGTGAGCGACAGCACACGTCCTTGGCCTTGGCCGCGGGGTGGCTGCGTGCCATGGCCTTGGCCTTGGCCACCGGGTGGCTGTGTGCCTAGGCCTTGGCCGCGGGGTGGACGCGTGCCATGGCCTTGGCTGCGGGGTGGACGCGTGCCTTGGTCTTGGCCACGGGGTGGCTGCGTGCCTCAGCCTTGGCCTTGGCCACGGGCTGCCTCCGTGCCTTGCTCCAAATGCAGCACATGCTCGCGACCAAGGCAGGTCGTACACTCTCACGCACACACAACACACACTCCCACCGCGCTCCCGAGGCAAGGATAGGGAGCTCGAGCATGGCCCTGTGCCTTGGCCTTGGCCGCGGGGTGGACGTGTGCCTAGGCCTTGGCTGCGGGGTGGACGCTTGCCTAGGCCTTGGCCACGGGGTGGCTGCGTGCCTATGCCTTGGCGTTGGCCGCGGGGTGGCTGTGTGGCTTGGCCTTGGCCGCGGGCGAGCATTTGGCCAAAATGTGAGCACACCGTCCTCGCCGTTTCTTCGTATTCTTCCACCAAAAACTGAGATCCACACCTACCTTCCACTTCTTTCTTCGGTTTTGCCTGAATCGGACGAGTTGGCCCACCCGTTTGGGCACCCGTTCGCTGCCAGTAAGATGGCCGTAAAGCGAGTTTCAGAGCTCGGAATTGGATTCCGTTTTCTTCCGCCACCGACTCCCACCAAACCCGACGACGCCCGCCCAAAATTCCACGCCACCCCCGAAACGCGAAATTTGGCCACAATCCGTCTGCTATAGCTCACGGATTTTGGCCTTTTCTGGCGGAAAAAAGGGCGCAGGGCCTCCTGCATTATTTTTGCCATTTCCTCGAGCGGAAAGCAGTACTTGCGCCGTGAGGAGGCCCCCGGCCAAGTTCTACCACAATCGGACCAATTCGAAGGCACGTTTCGTCCCCTTTTCGCACCTCCGCAACCTCGGTAAATCGGCCGTAAAACGAGGTTCCGACCTCGAAATCGACTCCCCTCTTTTCCAACGTTCGACTGTCGCATGTATCTCATGCATCACCCCAAAATACCGTACAGCCCCGGAAACGCGAAAGTTGGCCAAGTTGCATGAGCGACAGCACACGGCCTTGGCCTGGGCCGCGGGGTGGCGGCGTGCCTAGGCCTTGGCCGCGGGGTGGCTGGGTGCCATGGCCTTGGCCGCGGGGTGGACGTGTGCCTAGACCTTGGCCACGGGGTGGCTGCGTGCCTCGGCTTGGCCTTGGCCGTGGGCTGGCTACGTGCCTTTCTCGAAATGCAGCATATGCTCGCGACCGAGGCAGGTCGCACACTCTCATGCACACACAGCACACACTCCGGCCGCGATCCCGAGGCAAGGATAGGGAGCTCGAGCGTGGCCCTGTGCCTTGGCGTTGGGCGCGGGGTGGCTGCATGGCTTGGCCTTGGCCGCGGGCGAGCATTTGGCGAAAATGTGAGCAGATGGTCCTCGCCGTTTCTTCGTATTCTTGGACCAAAAACTGAGATCCACACTTACCTTTCACTTCTTTCTCTGGTTTTGCCTAAATCGGACGAGTGGGCCCCCCCGTTTGGACACCCGTTCGCTGCCGGTAAGATGGCTGTAAAACGAGTTTCGGAACTCGGAATTGGATTCCGTTTTCTCCCGCCACCGACTCCCACCAAACCCGACCACGCCAGCCCAAAATCCCACGCGGCCCCCGAAACGCAAAATTTGGCCACAATCCGTGTGCTATAGCTCACGGATTTTGGCCTTTTCCGGGGGAAAAATGGGCGCAGGGCCTCCCGCATTATTTTTGCCATTTCTTCGAGCGGAAAACAGTACTTGCGCCGTGAGGAGGCCCCCGGCCCAGTTCTCCCACAATCGGACCAATTCGAGGGCACGATTCGTCCCCTTTTCGCACCCCCGCACCCTCGGTAAATCGGCCGTAAAACGAGATTCGGACCTCAAAATCGACTCCCCTCTTTTCCAACGTTCGACTGTCGCACGTATCTCATGCATCATCCAAAAATACGCACAGCCCCGGAAACGCGAAAGTTGGCCAAGATCCGTGAGCGACAGCACACGGCCTTGGCCTCGGCCGCGGGGTGGCGGCGTGCCTAGGCCTTGGCCGCGGGGTGGCTGGGTGGCATGGCCTTGGCCGCGGGGTGGACGTGTGCCTAGACCTTGGCCACGGGGTGGCTGCGTGCCTCGGCTTGGCCTTGGCTGCGGGCTGGCTACGTGCCTTTCTCGAAATGCAGCATATGCTCGCGACCGAGGCAGGTCGCACACTCTCATGCACACGCAGCACACACTCCGGCCGCGATCCCGAGGCAAGGATAGGGAGCTCGAGCGTGGCCCTGTGCCTTGGCGTTGGCCGCGGGGTGGCTGCATGGCTTGGCCTTGGCCGCGGGCGAGCATTTGGCGAAAATGTGAGCAGATGGTCCTCGCCGTTTCTTCGTATTCTTGGACCAAAAACTGAGATCCACACTTACCTTTCACTTCTTTCTCTGGTTTTGCCTGAATCGGACGAGTGGGCCCCCCCGTTTGGACACCCGTTCGCTGCCGGTAAGATGGCTGTAAAACGAGTTTCGGAACTCGGAATTGGATTCCGTTTTCTCCCGCCACCGACTCCCACCAAACCCGACCACGCCAGCCCAAAATCCCACGCGGCCCCCGAAACGCAAAATTTGGCCACAATCCGTGTGCTATAGCTCACGGATTTTGGCCTTTTCCGGGGGAAAAATGGGCGCAGGGCCGCCCGCATTATTTTTGCCATTTCTTCGAGCGGAAAACAGTACTTGCGCCGTGAGGAGGCCCCCGGCCCAGTTCTCCCACAATCGGACCAATTCGAGGGCACGATTCGTCCCCTTTTCGCACCCCCGCACCCTCGGTAAATCGGCCGTAAAACGAGATTCGGACCTCAAAATCGACTCCCCTCTTTTCCAACGTTCGACTGTCGCACGTATCTCATGCATCATCCAAAAATACGCACAGCCCCGGAAACGCGAAAGTTGGCCAAGATCCGTGAGCGACAGCACACGGCCTTGGCCTTGGCCGCGGGGTGGCGGCGTGCCTAGGCCTTGGCCGCGGGGTGGCTGGGTGGCATGGCCTTGGCCGCGGGGTGGACGTGTGCCTAGACCTTGGCCACGGGGTGGCTGCGTGCCTCGGCTTGGCCTTGGCTGCGGGCTGGCTACGTGCCTTTCTCGAAATGCAGCATATGCTCGCGACCGAGGCAGGTCGCACACTCTCATGCACACGCAGCACACACTCCGGCCGCGATCCCGAGGCAAGGATAGGGAGCTCGAGCGTGGCCCTGTGCCTTGGCGTTGGCTGCGGGGTGGCTGCATGGCTTGGCCTTGGCCGCGGGCGAGCATTTGGCGAAAATGTGAGCAGGCGGTCCTCGCCGTTTCTTCGTATTCTTGGACCAAAAACTGAGATCCACACCTACCTTTCACTTCTTTCTCTGGTTTTGCCTGAATCGGACAAGTGGGCCCCCCCGTTTGGGCACCCGTTCGCTGCCGGTAAGATGGCTGTAAAACGAGTTTCGGAGCTCGGAATTGGATTCCGTTTTCTCCCGCCACCGACTCCCACCAAACCCGACCACGCCAGCCCAAAATCCCACGCGGCCCCCGAAACGCAAAATTTGGCCACAATCCGTGTGCTATAGCTCACGGATTTTGGCCATTTCGGGGCAAACATGGGCGCAGGGCCTCCCGAATTATTTTCGCCATTTCTTCGAGCGGAAGACAGTACTTGCGCCGTGAGGAGGCCCCCGGCCCAGTTCTCCCACAATCGGACCAATTCGAGGGCACGTTTCGTCCCCTTTTCGCACCCCCGCACCCTCGGTAAATCGGCCGTAAAATGAGATTCGGACCTCAAAATCGACTCCCCTCTTTTCCGACATTCGACTGTCGCACGTATCTCATGCATCACCCCAAAATACCGCACAGCCCCGGAAACGCGAAAGTTGGCCAAGATCCGTGAGCGACAGCACACGGCCTTGGCCTTGGCCGCGGGGTGGACGTGTGCCTAGGCCTTGGCCACGGGGTGGCTGCGTGCCTCGGCTTGCCCTTGGCCGCGGGCTGGCTACGTGCCTTTCTCGAAATGCAGCATATGCTCGCGACCGAGGCAGGTCGCACACTCTCATGCACACACAGCACACACTCCGGCCGCGATCCCGAGGCAAGGATAGGGAGCTCGAGCGTGGCCCTGTGCCTTGGCGTTGGCCGCGGGGTGGCTGCATGGCTTGGCCTTGGCCGCGGGCGAGCATTTGGCGAAAATGTGAGCAGACGGTCCTCGCCGTTTCTTCGTATTCTTGGACCAAAAACTGAGATCCACACCTACCTTTCACTTCTTTCTCTGGTTTTGCCTGAATCGGACGAGTGGGCCCCCCCGTTTGGGCACCCGTTCGCTGCCGGTAAGATGGCTGTAAAACGAGTTTCGGAGCTCGGAATTGGATTCCGTTTTCTCCCGCCACCGACTCCCACCAAACCCGACCACGCCAGCCCAAAATCCCACGCGGCCCCCGAAACGCAAAATTTGGCCACAATCCGTGTGCTATAGCTCACGGATTTTGGCCTTTTCCGGGGGGAAAATGGGCGCAGGGCCTCCCGCATTATTTTCGCCATTTCTTCGAGCGGAAAACAGTACTTGCGCCGTGAGGAGGCCCCCGGCCCAGTTCTACCACAATCGGACCAATTTGAGTGCACGTTTCGTCCCTTTTCGCACCCCCGCACCCTCAGTAAATCGGCCGTAAAACGAGGTTCAGACCTCGAAATCGACTCCCCTCTTTTCCGACGTTCGACTGTCGCACGTATCTCATGCATCACCCCAAAATACCGCACAGCCCTGGAAACGCGAAAGTTGGCCAAGATCCATGAGCGACAGCACACGGCCTTGGCCTTGGCCGCGGGGTGGCGGCGTGCCTAGGCCTTGGCCGCGGGGTGGCGGCGTGCCTAGGCCTTGGCCGCGGGGTGGCTGCGTGCCTCGGCTTGGCCTTGGCCGCGGGCTGGCTACGTGCCTTTCTCGAAATGCAGCATATGCTCGCGACCGAGACAGGTCGCACACTCTCATGCACACACAGCACACACTCCGGCCGCGATCCTGAGGCAAGGATAGGGAGCTCGAGCGTGGCCCTGTGCCTTGGCGTTGGCCGCGGGGTGGCTGCATGGCTTGGCCTTGGCCGCGGGCGAGCATTTGGCGAAAATGTGAGCAGACGGTCCTCGCCGTTTCTTCGTATTCTTGGACCAAAAACTGAGATCCACACCTACCTTTCACTTCTTTCACTGGTTTTGCCTGAATCGGACAAGTGGGCCCCCCCGTTTGGGCACCCGTTCGCTGCCGGTAAGATGGCTGTAAAACGAGTTTCGGAGCTCGGAATTGGATTCCGTTTTCTCCCGCCACCAACTCCCACCAAACCCGACCACGCCAGCCCAGAATCCCACGCGGCCCCCGAAACGCAAAATTTGGCCACAATCCGTGTGCTATAGCTAACGGATTTTGGCCTTTTCCGGGGGAAAAATGGGCGCAGGGCCTCCCGCATTATTTTCGCCATTTCTTCGAGCGGAAAACAGTACTTGCGCCGTGAGGAGGCCCCGGGCCCAGTTCTACCACAATCGGACCAATTTGAGTGCACGTTTCGTCCCTTTTCGCACCCCCGCACCCTCGGTAAATCGGCCGTAAAACGAGGTTCGGACCTCGAAATAGACTCCCCTCTTTTCCGCAGGCTGGCTGCGTGCCATGGCCTTGGCCGCGGGCTGGCTCCGTGCCTTGCTCGAAATGCAGCACATGGTCGCGACCAAGGCAGGTCGCACACTCTCACGCACACACAACACACACTCGGGCCGCGCTCCCGAGGCCAGGATAGGGAGCTCGAGCGTGGCCCTGTGCCTTGGCGATGGCCGCGGGGTGGCTGTGTGGCTTGGACTTGGCCGCGGGCGAGCATTTGGCTAAAATGTGAGCACACGGTCCTCGCCGTTTCTTCGTATTCTTGGACCAAAAACTGAGATCCACACCTACCTTCCACTTCTTTATCCGGTTTTGCCTGAATTGGACGAGTTGGCCCACCCGTTTGGGCACCCGTTCGCTGCCGGTAAGATGGCCGTAAAACGAGTTTCGGAGCTCGGAATTGGATTCCGTTTTCTCCCGCCACCGACTCCCACAAAACCCGACGACACCAGCCCAAAATCCCACGCCGCCCCCGAAATGCGAAATTTGGTGGCAATCCATGTGCTATAGCTGACGGATTTTGGCCTTGTCTGGCGGAAAAATGGGCGCAGGTCCTCCCGCATTATTTTTGCCATTTCTTCGAGCGGAAAGCAGTACTTGCGCCGTGAGGAGGCCCCCGGCCCAGTTCTACCAGAATCGGACCAATTCGAGGGCACGTTTCATCCCCTTTTCGCATCCCCGCACCCTCGGTCAATCGGCCGTAAAACGAGGTTCGGACCTCGAAATAGACTCCCCTCTTTTCCGACGTTCGACAGTCGCACGTATCTAATGCATCACCCCAAAATCCCGCACCGCCCCGGAAGCGCGAAAGTTGGCCAAGATCCGTGAGCGACAGCACACGGCCTTGGCCTTGGCCACGGGGTGGCGGCGTGCTTCGGCCTTGGCCTTGGCCGCGGGCTGGCTCCGTGCCTTGCTCGAAATGCAGCACATGCTCGCGACCAAGGCAGGTCGCACACTCTGACGCACACACAACACACACTCGGACCGCGCTCCCGAGGCAAGGATAGGGAGCTCGAGCGTGGCTGACTTGGCGCTCCGTGCCTTGCTCGAAATTTGGGCAAAATGCACATGCTCGCGACCAAGGCAAAAATGTCCACACTCCTTCCACTTCTTTCTCCGGTTTTTCCTGAATCAACACACACTCGGACCCGCGCTCCCGATGCAAGGATAGGGAGCTTTTCTCCCGCGTGACTCCCACCAAACCCAACCACCCCAGCCCAAAATCCCACGGACTCCATGTGCGCTCACGGCCGCGGGGGCTGGCTGGGGCAAGGATAGGGAGCTGGCTTGCCTTGGCCTTGGCAGCGGGGTGGCCGTTTGCATTGGCGAGCATTTGGGCAAAATGTGAGCACACGGTCCTCGCCGTTTCTTCGTATTCTTCGACCAAAAACTGAGATCCACACCTACCTTCCACTTCTTTCACCGGTTTTGCCTGAATCGGACGAGTTGGCCCACCCGTTCTCTGGCGGTAAAATGGCCGTAAAACGAGTTTCGGAGCTCGGAATTGGATTCCGATTTCTCCCGCCACCGACTCCCACTAAACCCGACCACACCCGCTAAAAATCCCATGCCACCACCGAAACGCAAAATTTGGCCGCAATCCGTCTACTATAACTCACGGATTTTGGCCTTTTCGGGCGGAAAAATGGGCGCAGAGCCTCCCGAATTATTTTCACCATTTCTTCGATCGTAAAATAGTACTAGCACCGTGAGGAGGCCCCCGGCCCAGTTCAACCACAACCGGACCAATTCACGGGCACATTTCGTCCCCTTTTCGTACCCCCGCACGTTCGGTAAATCGGCCGTAAAATGAGGTTCGGACCTCGGAATCGACTCCCGTCTTCTCCGACGTTCGACTGTTGCACGTATCTAATGCATCACCCCAAAATCCCGCACCGCCCCGGAAACGCGAAATTTGGCCAACATCCGTGAGCTACAGCAGATGGCCTTGGCCGCGGGGTGGCTGCGTGCCTAGGCCTTGGCACCGGCATGCCTGGGTGCCATGGCCTTGGCCACGGGGTGGCTGCGTGCCAAGGCCAAGGCACGCGGCCACCCTGCAGCCAAGGCCAAGGCACAGGGCCGCGCTCGAGCTCCCTATCTATGCCCCGGGAGGGCGGTCCAAGTGTGTGTTGTGTGTGTGCGAGAGTGTGAGACGGGCGTTGGTCGCGAGCATGTGCTGCATTTTGAGCAAGGCACGCAGCAAGCCCGCGGCCAAAGCCAAGGCATGCAGCCACCCCGCGGCCAAGGCCAAGGCCATGGCACCCAGCCACCCCGTGGCCAAGTCCTAGGCACGCAGCCACCCCGAGGCCAAGGCCAAGGCCATGGCACCCAGCCACCCCGCGGCCAAGGCCTAGGCACGCAGCCACCCCGTGGCCAAGGCCAAGGCCATGGCACCCAGCCACGCCGCGGCCAAGGCCTAGGCACGCCGCCACCCCGTGGCCAAGGCCATGTGCTGTAGCTTACGGATCTTGGCCAACTTTTGCGTTTCCGGGGCGGTGTGGGATTTTGGGGATATGCATTAGATACGTGCGACAGTCGAACGTCGGAGAAGACGGGAGTCGATTCCGAGGTCCGAACCTCGTTTCACGGCCGATTTACCGAACGTACGGGGGTGCGAAAAGGGGACGAAACGTGCCCGCGAATTGGTCCGGTTGTGGTAGAACTGGGCCGGGGGCCTCCTCACGGTGCTAGCACTATTTTCCACTCGAAGAAATGGCGAAAATAATGCGGGAGGCCCTGCGCCCATTTTTCCACCCGAAAAGGCCAAAATCCATGAGCTATAGCACACGGATTGTGGCCAAATTTCGCGTTTCGGGGGCGGCGTGTGATTTCTGGCTGGCGTGGTCAGGTTTGGTGGGAGTCGGTGGCGGGAGATAACAGAATCCAATTCCGAACTCCGAAACTCGTTTTACGGCCATCTTACCGGCAGCGAACGGGTGCCCAAACGGGAAGGCCCACTCGTCCGATTCAGGCAAAACCGGAGAAAGAAGTGGAAGGTAGGTGTGGATCTCAGTTTTTGGTCCAAGAATACGAAGAAACAGCGAGGACCGTGTGCTCACATTTTGGCCAAATGCTTGCCCGCGGCCAAGGCCAAGCCATCCAGCCACCCCGCGGCCAACGCCAAGGCACAGGGCCACGGTCGAGCTCCCTATCCTTGCCTCGGGAGCGCGGGCGGAGTGTGTGTTGTGTGTGCGTGAGAGTGTGCGACCTTCCTTGGTCGCGAGCATGTGCTGCATTTCGAGCAAGGCACGGAGCCAGCCTGCGGCCAAGGCCAAGGCCGAGGCACGCAGCCACCCCGCGGCCAAGGCCAAGGCACGCGTCCACCCCGCGGCCAAGGCCATGGCACCCAGCCATCCCGCGGCCAAGGCCATGGCACCCACCCAGCCAGTAGCCAAGGCCTAGGCACGAAGCCAGCCCGCGGCCAAGGCCTTGGCACGCAGCCACCCCGAGTCCAAGGCCAAGGCCATGGCACGCAGCCACCCCGCGGCCAAGGCCAAGGCCGTGTGCTGTAGCTCACGGATCTTGGCCAACTTTCGTGTTTCCGGGGCGGTGTGGGATTTTGGGGTGATGCATTAGATACGTGCGACAGTCGAGCGTTGGAAAAGAGGGGAGTCGATTTTGAGGTCCGAACCTCGTTTTACGGCCGATTTACCGAGGGTGCGGGGGTGCGAAAAGGGGACGAAACGTGCCCGCGAATTGGTCCGATTGTGGTAGAACTGGGCCGGGGACCTCCTCACGGCGCAAGTACTGTTTTCCGCTCGAAGAAATGGCGAAAATAATGCGGAAGGCCCTGCGCCCATTTTTCCCCCGGAAAAGGCCAAAATCCGTGAGCTATAATTTATGGTTTCCACTGGCGCAAATTCCACCACCTCAATTTGCAATTTAAGGTGAGAAAGAATTCCCCATTGGTAACAAATAGTTATCCATTAAGCGGGGGAAATACTATAAAAAAGCAGAAAGATTATCTTTCGACTCTTGCAAGAACGGACTAACAAGGTCAGCTACCCCAACAAGGTCGACTCCCCTCTTTTTCAACGCTCGACTGTCGCACGTTTGTAGTGCATCACACCAAAATCCCGCACCGCCCCGGAAACGCGAAAGTTGGCCAAGATCCGTGAGCTACAGCACACAGCCTTGGCCTTGGCCACGGGGTGGCGGTGTGCCATGGCCTTGGCCTTGGCCTCGGGGTGGCTGCGTGCCATGGCCTTGGCCTTGGCCTCGGGCTGGCTGGGTGCCATGGCCTTGGCCGCAGGCTGGCTGGGTGCCATGGCCTTGGCCGCGGGGTGGACGCGTGCCTTGGCCTTGGCCACTGGGTGGCTGCGTGTCTCGGCCTTGGCCTTGGCCGCGGGCTGGCTACGTGCCTTGCTCGAAATGCAGCACATGCTCGTGACCAAGGCAGGTCGCACACTCTCACGCACACACAACACACACTCGGGCCGCGCTCCCGAGGCAAGGATAGGGAGCTCGAGCGTGGCCCTGTGCCTTGGCGTTGGGCGCGGGGTGGCTGGATGGCTTGGCCTTGGCCGCCTTTTGGCACGGTCCTCGCTGTTTCTTCGTATTCTTGGACCAAAAACGAGATCCACACGACCTTCCATTTGGCCAAAATGTGAGCACACGGTCCTCGCTGTTTCTTCGTATTCTTGGACCAAAAACTGAGATCCACACCTACCTTCCACTTCTTTCTCTGGCGGAAAAATGGGCGCAGGGCCTCCCGCATTATTTTTGCCATTTCTTCGAGCGGAAAGCAGTACTTGTGCCGTGAGGAGGCCCCCGGCCCAGTTCTACCACAATCGGACCAATTCGAGGGCACGTTTCGTCCCCTTTTCGCACCCCCACACCCTCGGTAAATCGGCCGTAAAACGAGGTTCGGACCTCGAAATCGACTCCTCTCTTTTCTGACGTTCGACTGTCGCACGTATCTAATGCATCACCCCAAAATCTCGCACAGCCCTGGAAACGCAAAAGTTGGCCAAGATCCGTGAGCTACAGCACACGGCCTTGGCCGCGGGGTGGCGGCGTGCCTAGGCCTTGGCCACGGGGTGGCCGCGTCCCTTGGCCTTGGCCTTGGCCGTGGTTGAGCATTTTTCCAAAATGTGAGCACACGGTCCTCGCCGTTGTTTCGTATTTTTGGACCAAAAACTGAGATCCACACCTACCTTCCAATTCTTTCTCCGGTTTTGCCTGAATCAGACGAGTTGGCCCACCAGTTAGGGCACCCGTTCGCTGCCGGTAAGGTGGCCGTAAAATGAGTTTCGGAGCGCGGAATTGGATTCCGTTTTCTCCCGTTTTGGGCTGGCGTCGTTGGGTTTGGTGGGAGTCGGTGGCGGGAGAAAACGGAATCCAACTCCGAGCTCCGAAACTCGTTTTACGGCCATCTTACCGGCAGCGAACGGGTGCCCAAACGGGTGGGTCCACTCGTCCGATTCAGGCAAAACCGGAGAAAGAAGTGGAAGGTAGGTGTGGATCTCAGTTTTTGGTCCAAGAATACGAAGAAACGGCGAGGACCGTGTGCTCACATTTTGGCCAAATGCTTACCCGCGGCCAAGGCCAAGCCATGGAGCCACCCCGCGGCCAACGCCAAGGTACAAGGCCACGCTCGAGCTCCCTATCCTTGCCTCGGGAGCGCGGCCCGAGTGTGCGTTGTGTGTGCGTGAGAGTGTGCGACCTGCCTTGGTCGCGAGCATGTGCTGCATTTCGAGAAAGGAACGTAGCCTTGGTCCTAGGCACGCGAGCACCCCGCGGCCAAGGCCATGGCACCCAGCCAGCCCGCGGCCAAGGCCTAGGCACGCAGCCACCCCACGGCCAAGGCCTAGGCACACACCCACCCGGTGGCCAAGGCCATGGCACCCAGCCACCCCGCAGCGAAGGCCAAGGCTGTGTGCTGTCGCTCACGGATCTTGGCCAACTTTCGCGTTACAGGGGTGGTGCGGGATTTTGGGGTGATGCATTAGATACGTGCGACAGTCGAGCGTTGGAAAAGAGGGGAGTCGATTTTGAGGTGTGAACCTCGTTTTACGGCCGATTTACCGAGGGTGCGGGGGTGCGAAAAGGGGACTAAACCTGCCCGCGAATTGGTCCGATTGTGGTAGAACTGGGCCGGGGGTCTCCTCACGGTGCAAGTACTATTTTCCGCTCGAAGAAATGGCGAAAATATTGCGGGAGGCCCTGCGCCCACTTTTCCCCCAGAAAAGGCCAAAATCCGTGAGCTATAGCACACGGATTGTGGCCAAATTTTGCGTTTCGGGGGCGGCGTGGGATTTTGGCCTGGCGTCGTCGGGTTTGGTGGGAGTCGGTGGCGGGAGAAAACGAAATCCAATTCCAAGCTCCGAAACTCGTTTTTCAGCCATCTTACCGGCCGCGAACGGGTGCCCAAACGGGTGGGTGCACTCGTCCGATTCAGGCAAAACCGGAGAAAGAAGTGGAAGGTAGGTGTGGATCTCAGTTTTTGGTCGAAGAATACGAAGAAACGGCGAGGACCGTGTGCTCACATTTTGGCCAAATGCTCACCCGCGGCCAAGGCCAAGCCATGCAGCCACCCCGCGGCCAACGCCATGGCACAGGGCCACGCTTGAGCTCCCTATCCTTGGCTTGGGAGCCCGGCCGGAGTGTGTGTTGTGTGTGCGTGAGAGTGTGCGTCCTGCCTTGGTCGCGAGCATATGCTGCATTTCGAGAAAGGCACGTAGCCAGCCCGAGGCCAAGGCCAAGGCCGAGGCACGCAGCCACCCCGTGGCCAAGGCCTAGGCACGCGTCCACCCCGCAGCCAAGGCCATGGCACCCAGCCAGCCCGCGGCCAAGGCCTAGGCACGCAGCCACCCCGCGGCCAAGGCCAAGACCATGTGCTGTCGCTCACGGATCTTGGCCAACTTTCGGGTTTCCGGGGCGGTGCGGGATTTTGGGGTGATGCATTAGATACGTGCGACAGTCGAATGTCGGAAAAGAGGGGAGTCGATTTCGAGGTCCGAACCTCGTTTTACGGCCGATATACCGAAGGTGCGGGGGTACGAAAAGGGCACGAAACGTGCCCTCACGGTGCAAGTACTACTTTCCACTCGAAGAAATGGCAAAAATAATGCGGGAGGCCCTGCGCCCATTTTTCCGCCAAAAAAGGCCAAAATCCGTGAGCTATAGCACACGGATTGTGGCCAAATTTCACGTTTCGGGGGTGGCGTGGGATTTTGGCCTGGCATCATCGGGTTTGGTGGGAGTCGGTGGCAGGAGAAAACGGAATCCAATTCTGAGCTCCGAAACTCGTTTTACGGCCATCGTACCAGCAGCGAACGGGTGCCCAAACGGGTGGGCCAACTTGTCCGATTCAGGCAAAACCGGAGAAAGAAGTGGAAGGTAGGTGTGGATCTCAGTTTTTGGTCAAAGAATACGAAGCAACTGCGAGGACCATGTGCTCACATTTTGCCCAAATGCTCGCCCGCGGCCAACGCATGCGGCCACCCCGCGGCCAAGGCCAAGGCACAGGGCCACGCTCGAGCTCCCTATCCTTGCCCCGGTAGCGCGGCCCAAGTTTGTGTTGTGTCTGCGTGAGAGTGTGCGACGTGCCTTGGTCGCGAGCATGTGCTGCATTTCGAGCAAGGCACGCAGCCAGCCCGCGGCCAAGGCCATGGCACTCAGCCACACCGCGGCCAAGGCCAAGGCACGCAGCCACCCCGTGGCCAAGGCCAAGGCACGCAGCCACCCCGTGGCCAAGGCCAAGGCCATGGCGCCCAGCCACGCCGCTGCCAAGGCCTAGGCATGCAGCCACCCCGCGGCCAAGGCCGTGTGCTGTAGCTCACGGATCATGGCCAAATTTTGCGTTTCCGGGGTGGTACAGGATTTTGGGGTGATGCATTAGATACGTGCAACAGTCGAACGTCGGAGAAGACGGGAGTCGATTCCGAGGTCCGAACCTCCTTTTACGGCCGATTTACCGAATGTGCGGGGGTGTGAAAAGGGGACGAAACGTGCCCGCGAATTGGTCCGGTTGTGGTAGAACTGGGCTGGGGGCCTCCTCACGGTGCTAGTACTGTTTTGCGATCGAAGAAATGGTGAAAATAAAGCGGGAGGCCCTACGCCCATTTTTCCGCCCGAAAAGGCCAAAATCCGTGAGCTATAGCACATGGATTGCGGCCAAATTTCGCGTTTCGGGGGCGGCTTGGGATTTTTGGGGCGTGGTCGGGTTTGGTGGGAGTCGGTGGTGGGAGAAAACAGAATCCAATTCCGAGCTCCGAAACTCATTTTACGGCCATTTTACCGCCAGAGAACGGGTGCCCAAACGGGTGGGCCAACTCGTCCGATTCAGGCAAAACTGGAAAAAGAAGTGGATCGTAGCTGTGGATCTCAGTTTTTGGTCGAAGAATACGAAGCAACGGCGGGGACCGTGTGCTCACATTTTGGCCAAATGCTCGCCCGCGGCCAAGGCACGCGGCCACCCCGCGGCCAACGCCAAGGCAGAGGGCCACGCTCGAGCTCCCTATCCTTGCCCCGGAAGCGCGTCCCAAGTTTGTGTTGTGTGTGCGCGAGAGTCTGTGACGTGCCTTGGTCGCAAGCATGTGCTGCATTTCGAGCAAGGCACGGAGCCAGCCCGCGGCCAAGGCCAAGGCACGCCGCCACCCCGCCGCCAAGGCCAAGGCCATGGCACCCAGCCACCCCGCGGCCAAGGCGTAGGCACGCAGCCACCCCGCGGCCAAGGCCAACGCAATGGCACCCAGCCACGCCGCTGCCAAGGCCTAGGAACGCAGCCACCCCGCGGCCAAGGCCGTGTGCTGTAGCTCACGGATCTTGGCCAACTTTCGCGTTTCCGGGGTGGTGCGGGATTTTGGGGTGACGCATTAGATACGTGCAACAGTCGAACGTCGGAGAAGACGGGAGTCGATTCCGACGTCCGAACCTCGTTTTACGGCCGATTTACCGAACGTGCGGGGGTGCGAAAAGGGGACTAGACGTGCCCGCGAATTGGTCCGGTTGTGGTACAACTGGGCCGGGGGCCTCCTCACGGTGCTAGTACTGTTTTGCGCTCGAGGAAATGGCGAATATAATGCGGGAGGCCCTGCGCCCATTTTTCCGCCCGAAAAGGCAAAAATCCGTGAGCTATAGCACACGGATTGCGGCCAAATTTCGCGTTTCGGGGGCGGCGTGGGATTTTTGGCTGGCGTGGTCGGGTTTGGTGGGAGTCGGTGGCGGTAGAAAACGGAATCCAATTCCGAGTTCCGAAACTCGTTTTACGGCCATTTTACCGCCAGAGAACGGGTGCCCAAACGGATGGGCCAACTCGTCGGATTCAGGCAAAACCGGAGAAAGAAGTGGAAGGTAGGTGTGGATCTCAGTTTTTGGTCCAAAAATACAAAGCAACGGCGAGGACCGTGTGCTCACATTTTGGAAAAATGCTCGCCCACGGCCAAGGCCAAGGCCAAGGGACGCGGCCACCCCGCGGCCAAGGCCTAGGCACGCCGCCACCCCGCGGCCAAGGCCGTGTGCTGTAGCTCACGGATCTTGGCCAACTTTTGCGTTTCCAGGGCTGTGCGAGATTTTGGGGTGATGCATTAGATATGTGCGACAGTTGAACGTCGGAGAAGACGGGAGTCGATTCCTAGGTCCGAACCTCGTTTTACGGCCGATTTACCGAACGTGCGGGGGTGCGAAAAGGGGACGAAACGTGCCCGCGAATTGGTCCGGTTGTGGTACAACTGGGCCGGGTGCCTCCTCACGGTGCTAGTACTGTTTTGCGCTCGAAGAAATGGCGAAAATAATGCGGGAGGCCCTGCGCCCATTTTTCCGCCCGAAAAGGCCAAAATCCGTGAGCTATAGCACACGGATTGCGGCCAAATTTCGCGTTTTGGGGGCGGCGTGGGATTTTTGGCTGGCGTGGTCTGGTTTGGTGTGAGTCAGTGGCGGTAGAAAATGGAATCCAATTCCGAGTTCCGAAACTCGTTTTACGGCCATTTTACCGCCAGAGAACGGGTGCCCAAACGGGTGGGCCAACTCGTCCGATTCAGGCAAAACGGGAGAAAGAAGTGGAAGGTAGGTGTGGATCTCAGTTTTTGGTCCAAGAATACGAAGCAACGGCGAGGACCGTGTGCTCACATTTGGGCAAAATGCTCGCCCACGGCCAGGGCCAAGGCCAAGGCACGCGGCCACCCCGCGGCCAAGTCCAAGGCACCGGGCCACGCTCGAGCTCCCTATCCTTGCCCCGGGAGCGCGGCCCAAGTGTGTATTGTGTGTGCGCGAGAGTGTGCGACGTGCCTTGGTCGCGAGCATGTGCTGCATTTCGAGCATGGCACGCAGCCAGCCCGCAGGGGTGCGAAAACGACAAGGCCAAGGCACGCTGCCACCCCGCGGCCAAGGCCAAGGCACAGGGCACCCAGCCACCCCGCGGCCAAGGCCTAGGCACGCAGCCACCCCGCGGCCAAGGCCAAGTCCTTGGCACCCAGCCACCTCGCGGCCAAGGCCAAGGCACGCAGCCACCCCGTGGCCAAGGCCAAGGCCATGGCACCCAGCCACGCCGCTGCCAAGGCCTAGGCACGCAGCCACTCCGCGTCCAAGGCCGTGTGCTGTAGCTGACGAATCTTGGCCAACTTTCGCGTTTCCGGGGCGGTGCGGGATTTTGGGGATATGCATTAGATACGTGCGACAGGCGAACGTCGAAGAAGACGGGAGTCGATTCCAAGGTCCGAACCACGTTTTACGGCCGATTTACCGAACGTGCGGGGGTGCGAAAAGGGAACGAAATGTGCCCGCGAATTGGTCCGGTTGTGGTAGAACTTGGCCGGGGGCCTCCTCACGGTGCTAGTACTGTTTTACGCTCGAAGAAATGGCGAAAATAATGTGGCAGGCCCTGCGCCCAATTTTCAGCCCGAAAAGGCCAAAATCCGTGAGCTATAGCACACGGATTGCCGCCAAATTTCGTGTTTCGAGGGCGGCGTGGGATTTTTGGCTGGCGTGGTCGGGTTTGGTGGGAGTCGGTGGCGGGAGAAAACCGTTATCCAATTCTGAGCTCCGAAACTCGTTTAACAGCCATTTTACCGCCAGAGAACGGGTTCCCAAACGGGTTGGCCAACTCGTCGGATTCAGGCAAAACCGGAGAAAGAAGTGGAAGGTAGGTGTGGATCTCAGTTTTTGGTCCAAGAATACGAAGCAACGGCGAGGACCGTGTGCTCACATTTTGGCCAAATGCCCGCCCGCGGCCAAGGCACGCGGCCACCCCGCGGCCAAGGCCAAGGCACAGGGCCACGCTCGAGCTCCCTATCCTTGCCCCGGGAGCGCGGCCCAAGTTTGTGTTGTGTGTGCGCGAGAGTGTGCGACGTGCCTTGGTCGCGAGCATGTGCTGCATTTCGAGCAAGGCACGCAGCCACCCCGCGGCCAAAGCCAAGGCACGCAGCCACCCTGCGGCCAAGGCCAAGGCCATGGCACCCAGCCACCCCGCGGACAAGGTTTAGGTATGCAGCCACCCTGCGGCCAAGGCCAAGGCCATGGCACCCAGCCACCCCGCGGCCAAGGCCTAGGCACGCAGCCACCCCGTGGCCAAGGCCAAGGCCATGGCACCCAGCCACCCCTTCGCCAAGGCCAAGGCACGCGGCCATCCCGCGGCTAAGGCCAAGGCACAGGGCCACACTCGAGCTCCCTATCCTTGCCCCAGGAGCGCGGTCCAAGTGTGTGTTGTGTGTGTGCGAGAGTGTGCGACGTGCCTTGGTCGCGAGCATCTGCTGCATTTCGAGCAAGGCACGCAGCCAGCCCGCTTCGAAAGCCAAGACACGCAGCCACCCCGCGGCCAAAGCCAAGGCCATGGCACCCAGCCACTCCGCGGCCAAGGCCTAGGCACAAAGCCACCCCGCGGCCAAGGCCTAGGCACGCAGCCACTGCGCGGCCATGGCCTTGGCACGCAGCCATCCCGCGTCCATGGCCTAGGCACGCAGCCACCCCGCGGCAAAGGCAATGAGCTACTTGGCCAACTTTCGCATTTTTCCGCCCGAAAATGCCAAAATCCGTGAGCTATAGCACACGGATTACGGCCCAAGTGTGTGTTGTGTGCGCGCGATGTGCCTTGGTCGCGAGCATGTGCTGCATTTCGAGCAAGGCACCCAGCCACCCCGCGGCCAAGGCCTAACGCCGCAGCCACCCTGCGGCCAAGGCCTACGCACGCAGCCACCCCGCGGCCGAGGCCGTGTGCTGTAGCTCACGGATCTTGGCCAACTTTCGCGTTTCCGGCGCGGGGCGGGATTTTGGGGTAATGCATTAGATACGTGCGATAGTCGAACGTCGGAGAAGACGGGAGTCGATTCCGAGGTCCGAAGCTCGTTTTACGTCTTATTTACCGAACGTGCGGGGGTGTGAGGACCGTGTGCTCACATTTTGGCCAAATGCTCGGCCGCGGCCAAGGTACGCGGCCACCCCGCGGCCAAGGGCAAGGCACAGGGCCACGCTCGAGCTCCCTATCCTTGCCACGGGAGCGCGGCCGAAGTTTGTGTTGTGTATGCGCGAGAGTGTGCGACGTGCCTTGGTCGCGAGCATGTGCTGCATTTCGAGCATGGCACGCAGCCAGCCCGCGGCAAAGGCCAAGGCACGCAGCCAGCCCGCGGCGAAGGCCAAGGCCATGGCACCCAGCCACCCCGCGGCCGAGGCCTAGGCACGCAGCCACCCCGCTGCCAAGGCCGTGTGCTGTAGCTCACGGATCTTGGCCAACTTTCTCGTTTCTGGGGCGGGGCGGGATTTTGGGGTGATGCATTAGATACGTGCGACAGTCGAACGTCGGAGAAGACGGGAGTCGATTCCGAGGTCCGAACCTCGTTTTACGGCCGATTTACCGAACGTGCGGGGGTGCGAAAAGGGAACGAAACGTGCCCGCGAATTGGTCCGGTTGTGGTAGAACTGGGCCGGCGGCCTCCTCACGGTCCTAGTACTGTTTTCCTCTCGAAGAAATGGCGAAAATAATGCGGGAGGCCCTGCGCACATTTTTCCGCCCGAAAAGGCCAAAATCCGTGAGCTATAGCATGCGGATTGCGGCCAAATTTCGCGTTTTGGGGGCGGCGTGGGATTTTTTGCTGGCGTGGTCAGGTTTGGTGGGAGTCGGTGGCAGTAGAAAACGGAATCCAATTCCGAGTTCCGAAACTCGTTTTACGGCCATTTTACCGCCAGAGAACGGGTGCCCAAACGGGTGGGCCAACTTGTCGGATTCAGGCAAAACCGAAGAAATAAGTGGAAGATAGGTGTGGATCCTAGTTTTTGGTCCAAAAATACGAAGCAACGGCGAGGACCGTGTGCTCACATTTTGGAAAAATGCTCGTCCACGGCCATTCAGGCAAAAAGGCACGGAGAAATGCCCGGGAGGTGGAAGGTAGGTGTGGATCTTGGTCAGTTTTTTCCAGCAAGGCCAAAAAGCCAATGCATGCAGCCACCCGCGGCCAAGGCCAAGGCCATGGCACCCAGCCACCCGTGGCTCAATTTTGTCCTAAATGCACGCAGCCACCCATGGCCAAGGCCGTGTGCTGTAGCTCACATTTTGGAAAAATGCTCGTCCACGGCCATGGCCAAGGCCAAGGGACGCGGCCACCCCGCGGCCAAGGACAAGGCACAGGGCCACGCTCGAGCTCCCTATCCATGCCCCGGGAGGGCGGTCCAAGTGTGTGTTGTGTGTGTGCGAGAGTGTGCGACGTGTCTTGGTCGCGAGCATGTGCTGCATTTCCAGCAAGGCACGCAGCCAGCCCGCGGCCAAAGCCAATGCATGCAGCCACCCCGCGGCCAAGGCCAAGGCCATGGCACCCAGCCACCCCGTGGCCAAGTCCTAGGCACGCAGCCACCCCGAGGCCAAGGCCAAGGCCATGGCGCCCAGCCATGCCGCTGCCAAGGCCTAGGCTTGCAGCCGCCCCGCTGCCAAGGCCGTGTGCTGTAGCTCACGGATCTTGGCCAACTTTCGCGTTTCCAGGGCGGTGCGGGATTTTGGGGTGATGCATTAGATACGTGCGACAGTCGAACGTCGGAAACGAGGGGAGTCAATTTCGAGGTCCGAACCTCGTTTTACGGCCGATTTACCAAGGGTGCGGGGGTGCGAAAAGGGGACGAAAGGTGCCCTCAAATTGGTCCGATTGTGGTAGAACTGGGCCGGCGGCCTCCTCACGGCGCAAGTACTGCTTTCCGCTCGAAGAAATGGCAAAAATAATGCGGGAGGCCCTGCGCCCATTTTTCCGCCAGAAAAGGCCCAAATCCGTGAGCTATAGCACACCGATTGTGGCCAAATTTCGCGTTCCGGGGGCGTCGTGGGATTTTGTGCTGGCGTCGTCGGGTTTGGTGGGAGTCGGTGGCTGGAGAAAACGGAATGCAATTCCGAGCTCCGAAACTCGTTTTACGGCCATCTTACCGGCAGCGAACGGGTGCCCAAACGGGCGGGCCCACTCGTCCGATTCAGGCAAAACCGGAGAAAGAAGTGGAAGGTAGGTGTGGATCTCAGTTTTTGGTCCAAGAATACGAAGAAACGGTGAGGACCGTGTGCTCACATTTTGGCCAAATGCTCGCCCGCGGCCAAGGCCAAGCCATGCAGCCACCCCGCGGCCAACGCCAAGGCACAGGGCCATGGTCGAGCTCCCTACCCTTGCCTCGGGAGCGCGGCCGGAGTGTGTGTTGTGTGTCCGTGAGAGTGTGCGACCTGCCTTGGTCGCGAGCATATGCTGCATTTCGAGAAAGGCACGTAGCCAGCCCGCAGCTAAGGCCAAGGCCGAGGCACGCAGCCACCCCGTGGCCAAGGCCTAGGCACGCGTCCACCCCGCGGCCAAGGCATGGCGCCCAGCCAGCCCGCGGCCAAGGCCTAGGCACGCAGCCACCCCGAGGCCTAGGCCTTGGCACACAGCCACCCGGTGGCGAAGGACAAGGCCATGGCACCCAGCCAGCCCGCGGCCAAGGCCTAGGCACGCAGCCACCCCGCGGCCAAGGCCAAGGCCATGTGCTGTCGCTCACGGATCTTCGCCAACTTTCGTGTTTCCGGGGCGGTGCGGGATTTTGGGGTGATGCATTAGATACGTGCGACAGCCGAACGTCGGAAACGAGGGGAGTCAATTTCGAGGTCCGAACCTCGTTTTACGGCTGATTTACCGAGGGTGCGGGGGTGCGAAAAGGGGACGAAAGGTGCCCTCAAATTGGTCCGATTGTGGTAGAACTGGGCCGGCGGCCTCCTCACGGCGCAAGTACGGCTTTCCACTCGAAGAAATGGCAAAAATAATGCGGGAGGCCCTGCGCCCATTTTTCCGCCAGAAAAGGCCCAAATCCGTGAGCTATAGCACACTGATTGTGGCCAAATTTCGCGTTCCGGGGGCGTCGTGGGATTTTGTGCTGGCGTCGTCGGGTTTGATGGGAGTCGGTGGCTGGAGAAAACGGAATGCAATTCCGAGCTCCGAAACTCGTTTTACGGCCATCTTACCGGCAGCGAACGGGTGCCCAAACGGGCGGGCCCACTCGTCCGATTCAGGCAAAACCGGAGAAAGAAGTGGAAGGTAGGTGTGGATCTCAGTTTTTGGTTCAAGAATACGAAGAAACGACGAGGACCGTGTGCTCACATTTTGGCTAAATGCTCGCCCGCGGCCAAGGCCAAGCCACGCAGCCACCCCGCGGCCAACGCCAAGGCACAGGGCCACACTCGAGCTCCCTATCCTTGCCTCGGGAGCGTGGCCCGAGTGTGTGCTGTGTGTGCGTGAGAGAGTGCGACCTGCCTTGGTCGCGAGCATGTGCTGCATTTCGAGCAAGGCACGGAGCCAGCCCGCGGCCAAGGCCAAGGCCGAGGCACGCAGCCACCCCGTGGCCAAGGCCAAGGCACGCGTCCACCCCGCGGCCAAGGCCATGGCACCCAGCCAGCCCGCGGCCAAGGCCTAGGCACGCAGACAGCCCGCGGCCAAGGCCTTGGCACGCAGCCACCCCGAGGCCAAGGCCAAAGCCATAGCATGCAGCCACCCAGCGGCCAAGGCCAAGCCCATGGCACGCAGCCACCCCGCGGCCAAGGCGTAGGCCGTGTGCTGCAGCTCACGGATCTTGGCCAACTTCCGCGTTTCCGGGGCGGTGTGGGATTTTAGGGTGATGTATTAGATACGTGCGACAGTCGAGCGTTGGAAAAGAGAGGAGTCGATTTCGAGGTCCGAACCTCGTTTTACGGCCGATTTACCGAGGGTGCGGGGGTGCGAAAAGGGGACGATACGTGCCCTCGAATTGGTCCGATTGTGGTAGAACTGGGCCGGGGGCCTCCTCACGGCGTAAGTACTGCTTTCCGCTTGAAGAAATGGCAAAAATAATGCGGGAGGCCCTGCGCCCATTTTTCTGCCAGAAAAGGCCAAAATCCGTGAGCTATAGCACACGGATTGTGGCCAAATTTCGTGTTTCGGGGGCGGCGTGGGATTTTGGGCTGGCGTGGTCGGGTTTGGTGGGAGTCGGTGGCGGGAGAAAACGGAATCCAATTCCGAGCTCCGAAACTCGTTTTACGGCCATCTTACCGGCAGCGAACGGGTGCCCAAACGGGTGGGCCCACTCGTCCGATTCAGGCAAAACCGGAGAAAGAAGTGGAAGGTAGGTGTGGATCTCAGTTTTTGGTCCAAGAATACGAAGAAACGGCGAGGACCATGTGCTCACATTTTGGCCAAATGCTCGCCCGCGGCCAAGGCCAAGCCACGCAGCCACCCCGCGGCCAACGCCAAGGCACAGGGCCACGCTCGAGCTCCCTATCCTTGCCTCGGGAGCGCGGCCAGAGTGTGTGTTGTGTGTGCGTGAGAGTGTGCGACCTGCCTTGGTCGCGAGCATATGCTGCATTTCGAGAAAGGCACGTAGGTAGCCCACGGCCAAGGCCAAGGCCGAGGCACGCAGCCACCCCGTGGCCAAGGCCATGGCACCCAGCCACCCCGCGGCCAAGGCCAAGGCCGTGTGCTGTCGCTCACGGATCTTGGCCAACTTTCGCGTTTCCGGGGTGGTGCGGGATTTTGGGGTGATGCATTAGATACGGTCGACAGTCGAACGTCGGAAAAGAGGGGAGTCGATTTCGAGGTCCGAACCTCGTTTTACGGCCGATTTACCGACGGTGCGGTGGTGCGAAATGGGGACGATACGTGCCCTCGAATTGGTCCGATTGTGGTAGAACTGGGCCGGGGGCCTCCTCACGGCGTAAGTACTGCTTTCTGCTTGAAGAATGGCAAAAATAATGCGGGAGGCCCTGCGCCCATTTTTCTGCCAGAAAAGGCCAAAATCCGTGAGCTATAGCACACGGATTGTGGCCAAATTTCGCATTTCGGGGGCGTAGTGGGATTTTGGGCTGGGGTCGTCGGGTTTCGTGGGAGTCGGTGGCGGGAGAAAACGGAATCCAATTCCGAGCTCCGAAACTCATTTTACGGCCATCTTACCGGCAGCGAACCGGTGGCCAAACGGGTGTGCCAACCCGTCCGATTCAGGCAAAACCGGAGAAAGAAGTGGAAGGTAGGTGTGGATCTCAGTTATTGGTCCAAGAATACGAAGAAACTGCGA
>JASUUG010001047.1:0-52601 GCA_030449905.1 Luvunga scandens | reverse complement strand
TTTTTATTGTTACTCGTGTTATTGAGTCTCTTAGATTGAAAGATTCTCAATTTTTCCATCGGGATCATCGTGCACGCTTTATTTCCTTATAGTTTTTATAATAAACTCATTACTTACGTACACATCTTCTTAACGAAAGGTTCTGTTGAGCAAGTAGAAGAAAATTAATCAAGTTGTTTACATTAATTTTGAGTTGTTTATATTAATTTTGCATTTGAAGTCAACCCAAAGAGTATTACGAGTTATTAGACTACTGTTCCGGAGATAGTTGACTTGGTCCGAGAATCTAATCGCAATTAATTAACTTGTGTTTCGATCGTGAACAATTGTTAATTATTATAACGTTTTCAATTCACCACAATTAAAAATTGTTTATTGCTTTATTTTACAATACTTTCTCATGACGTTGAAAGCGTGATTGCTGCATGAAATATCGAAGAATATAACGCATGATTTAATTTGAGGCCTATAAATTGGCTTGTAATTAATTTCGAGAATTTGTTATTTAAAGCACTCTGCATGAAATTAAACATGTCACATGCTGCAGTTTAAACTTTGATCATCGTTAAATGCAGAGGCTGGAGCAGTGTCAAAAAATTGAGAAGACGACAATTATAGTCGTGCTTGATGCTGCTTTGGATTGAATTGACTTGGACAAGTGCATTTGACAATTACGTTGCATTTAATTGGAACATGTGCCGTGCATGAATTACTCTTGACCTATCCTCGGCTTGCGTTTTTTTCATTCTCCTATGCTCACCTATTTAGGAACCTTTTTTATTTATACATATATATAAATAAAGCAGAGATGTTCTCACTAGAGAATGAAATTCCACAGACCTGTAGAAATTAAAGTTTAAAACCATTTTTGCATACACCAATTTCTCGAGTAGAGTTTTGAGAATGCTTTTTTTAAAAAAAAAAAAAAAATTAAATTAGTTTTATATATGCAAGTGATGGTACATTATATTTCAAATAAACATTACAAGTCTAGCAGATGTTTTCTTGTGTGCAAGGGATCACAAGATTCAGTATTTGCTTTTCAGCATGGAGACTTTGAATCAAAGTGATAAATGGGGAATAAAGTTGAGCTTTATGAGGGAACATTCTTTACCACAAAAAGAGGTAAAATAGAATCGTAGGTGACAATTTAGTGGGATAGTGGGAACAACACTTTTAGACTATGAACGATCAATCTCTAGGATATACTCCGAGCCTAAAAACTAAAAAGTTTTTTTAAAAAATAACAATAATTGAAAGCACAGATACTATTAATTCATGAAACAATCACACAAAGACAGTTTTGTGTGATGTTTAAGCGAAGGGAGAAATTTTTTTTATACTTTACTAAAAACTTATCACAACCTTTTAGATTATTTTTACTATCAAACATAAACATTCAAGATATTTGAATTTAGAATGAACTATTTCAAACACTAAAAGAAAAATATTCTCCTACTAATATACACAGAGAGACTTGAT
This sequence comes from Luvunga scandens, assembly GCA_030449905.1. Taxonomy (NCBI): domain Eukaryota; kingdom Viridiplantae; phylum Streptophyta; class Magnoliopsida; order Sapindales; family Rutaceae; genus Luvunga; species Luvunga scandens. The sequence continues at coordinate 51,119 of JASUUG010001047.1, read as the reverse complement.
TCCCTTCATTTTTCATCATAGGAGTAGACAATTTTGAAATATTTATAATTTATAGTTCTACTAATGGAGTATCAAACGTTCAGGCTATTTTCTCAAATTCTAAGCTTTTGATATATAAATATGAATGCTTTAGCAACGAGGAAATTGTAATTTTAGTGTCTTTGATGTCGAGGAGAGCTATCAAGATTGTTTTGCACGACAGCTAAGATGCAGTGCTCATTTTCATGAGCACATTTTCATATACTTCTGACGCAAATGTTTGTTTCAATCAGATTATCTATATCAATTTTGCTTAAAAGTGACGTCGCAATCATCAATATTTAACAAACGATATTTGAATTCTTATTTGACATTAAATTATTAGTCTTTCTTTTCTTTCGAAATAAAATAAAATAAAATATGGACACCTACATTGCTTTCAATGGCGTCTATTGTCTACCAACCGATCATGGGAGCTCACCAGTCACCACACACAAAAGTGAGATTATTTTGCTTCAAGAACAAATTAAGAGCTTTCTATCATCATTCGCTGGGCCCTTGGTAAAACTATGGCTATTGGCAATTGTTAATATTATCCAAGGTGCCATTTTGGCTTGTAACCCACTGGGAGGGATGTCAAAAAAGTTACAAATAAGCATACTGAGAACGGGATTGACCCATATTATTAAGATTAATTTTAAAAGCAGTCGCGATTCGAGATTGAAATCGATCCCAATTATTAATTTGAGACTGTCATTGAAATTTATCTTAGAATCCCATGAGATCTCGATTCTCCCCATTACTTTAAGTGACAACGTGTTTTAATATTGTTTTTCCATTTAATATTATTAATTATATAGTATGTAATTGTAATCGTCAATATATAATATCCTGTACGTTTTTAATTGTACTGGAGATGTTCTTTTTAAAGTCAATTGAGTTGTTAATGGAAACATAATTATTTTAATATATGAAATTTTAAATTAACTCTTATTAAATATGTTAATGGAAATTACAATATTAATCAAGTGGGACATTTGAGACATTTAGGACAATTTGGATGCATAGGATTTTGAACCGTCTAGATTAGTCTTAATTATGATCCCAAATGTACAATAGGATAGAACTTGAATCACATTTGTGTCTGTCTTGAATGACAAATTAGGATGAGAGTGGAATTGTCGAATTCTAAACCATCCCAAATCATTGCTATCTCTACCCAGTGGCACTCATCTCAAGTTAAGAGTACGAGTTTGAGTCCAATCGGACTCAATCCCTTTAAATAATGGTAAATTTTCTCCCCATATATTAGTGGATGTAGAATTTGGAGCTTAATACTCTGCAGGCCTCTAAATTGTACTACAGATATCTCTATTTAGAGTTTTAATAAATTTTTAATTGTAAATTGGCAACAATTTCAAAAGAAAAGATATATTACCAGGCTTTGGAGCCTGAATAATATACATCATATAAATCATTTAGAATATACGGTGGTTGTGGCAATTTATGAGTTGTTGCTATAAATTGATGTTCATTTGTGGAAACAAACACAAAGTTCCAAATTTTCGCTTGGCTTCAAGGGGAAATATGCAGATGATTAGGCTTTTGATGACGCGATCTTATCTTTCTAATTAAACCAACCGCATATGCCTTTTCCATTCTCTTTCTTCCCACTATAAACCTTCTGCCATCGCATGGTTTAAGACTTAACATTATGTTCATGTTAACATATTTTCAAGATCTTAAATAGTATTCTAATAATGGACGCTAACACACTAACTACCGTTTCCTTGATTATCTTGATCTTCTGTGCACCATAACTGTCCTTTCCTGTTAAGATCAAGGTTTTATTTTCTTGTCTTCAAAGAACAAGCGAAATTGAAAGAAGGGACCCAAATACAAAAGTGTGAACAAGAGATAAGGCAAATAAAAGGGTCTCTCTCTATTCACCTGTTGAAGATTCGGAAGGCATAACATCCCAATAAAAAAATGGAAAAATGAAATGACGAGAAGAAAGAAAGGAATCATTTTGCTACAAAGCTCAAGTAGAATAACTTGCCTTTTCTTCTTTTTCTTTCATTTTAAAATACTACAAATAAGGCAGCCAATAAAAATTTCCTTGCAAGTTAAGAATAGGTTTCTGACCGGTGCTCAGTTGTACATAATATTTGATCAAACTGCAAAAACTTAGATATAGTTTTAGGATATAATGGAAAAAACCGATCCCCAATTTGCTTGCACACTGTTAAGTAGCTTGTTGCACTTGATTTATCAATCAATTGAATGCAGTACCATTTTTCAAGCCATCATACATGTATGCGCCACCCATATAACTAACACCCTACAGCATTGTTCCTGCAGCTTCGAGGGACTTGAAGTCTTGAAGAACATCAGAAGATTGCCCAAAGTCCACCGCTACTTTGGAGGCAAAAGGTTAAAAGTTGGTTCTCTCTCCCCAAAGGCACTTTTGACAGTGGAAGCCAACTGATGCTCCATCAGCCTCAATTGGCATCCAACAATATATCAACCTACTATTAGACATTATAGAACATATCAAAAGTAAAAATGTGTATTCACAAGCACACCTCAGATTGAGCCTTTGAAAAATAATGGAATAAAAAAAAAGGGGGACTCGAAAACATTTAGACCAGCAATAGCAGTTGTAAAATAGTCCAAACTTTACTCACTACAATTATTTTCCAGAAATCAATGGAAACAGTGATAATGATACCACAAATATGATGCAGTAGATATCAAGAACACATTCCTAAATACAAAAGGCTAACTGCTCTTAAGCATTCAACAAATTTTTACTCTCCCACCCAAGAAAAAATAACAATAATAAAACAAATTAATTTAAGCTCAAAATATTCGTTTTCCAGCTGAATCTCCCCTCCAGCACTACTAGACCTGTAGGCACCTCATGGTTCTAAGGTTTTTGAAGGGCAAAAAAGCCGAAGAGAAAGTAGATGTTACCACATTTTGGGTTAAGATTAAAGACTAAAAGACGAACAATGGTTGTACTCAAGATAATTTGATGTACTTGCTTGATTAGATTCTCCAAATAATAATGAATGATTGATAATTATATTCATATAAATTCCCCCATCTTGTCCAACTCTCACCTCCCACTTCGTACAACCAATCTGTCAGGGGGAGACCCAAAAAAAAAATCTTATAAAATAGTACGAGAATACAGGTTGTAACTTCTTAAATCGCACATTCGGACTGGCTCAACACTCAAACAACATCACAGATTGGACTTGCAGGACAAAAAGCACACACACCTTAACGAGTTTACAATATATTTTTGCTTCTGTTTCTGATGACAGAAAGTTGACACTATTCAGTTATCTTAATGATAGCAGGGGCTTAGATTTTCAATGAGTACAGAAAGCTTTTTACAGAAAAAGAATGCATATACCTACAGTACTTGCTGACCAAAGGAAAAAATCAATGGAGTTAACAAAACGAATGAATGGTATCTTAGCTAAAAGCAATGATGAATCGAAGAATATTTGAAATTATGCAAGGGCGGAAGAATGTGAAGGCAAAGAGCACTGGACATTGTAGGGGAAAAGAAACAAACACTTCAAGCAAAAGAGTATAGCAAGGGCAGATTTATAAATGAATAAAAAAAAAAGGAGTTGTTTCTTCAAATGAAAGTAAATCTAGCAAGATATCATCATCATTCATTACCAAATGAAACATGAAAGAATGTGTTGAAGTGTTAAGTGCCTTGGGTTTGAAAGGGCAATTGGCAATTTATTAAGTTCAGAAAGTAAATAAATAAATAAAATGCAGAAAATAGGCCGATCTCTTCAATATATGCAGGAACACCCACTGAATGACGAAGCAGTGTTAGGCAGGAGTATTATCAACCCCAATCAGCAGCGAATCACCACTCTTAATCAAGGAAATGGTCTAAGTAAATATAGCATCAAATTTTTCGCAGAATAATCCAAAAGGATGTGAAGATAAAAGAATAAACAAAATAAAAACATTGACCTAAACTGGGATCTCCTAATAAACTAGGTAATACAAATAGTGTATCATATTATATCCTATTAGCAAAATACAAATGCAAGGAAATCCAGGAAGTATTATAAGAAAGGTGGATTTTTCATCACTTGGACTTAACAAAGATGAGCCCATATGTTTTTATTTCGATGTTGTATCATGGCTATTGGGTTAAACTTTGGCTCTTGTGAGGCCATTATCATCGTACCTGGCTAATCAACCAAGCCTAGTAAAAGAAAAGTACACCATTTCTAGCCAAAAGAAATTTAATAGCAACCTCACCTCTCTTCCTAACCTATTTTATTTTTGTTTTACACTCATTAGCTAATTTTTATTTTTGTTTTATTAAAAGAGTTGTACATAAAGTGGAAAACAAGCAAAAGAGTGTAAAGCAAGTGAAAGTCCAAGGGAAAAAATCAAGTGTGGTGACACTGTCTTCCACACCATGCAAACAAGTAGAAGAGTGCATAGCAAGTGCAAGTTCAAGAGAGAAATGTTAACTAAAGCGTTGAGGCACTATCTGCCATTATCATGCTCACCCACAAAAAGGTGTCCAACCAAGGCCCATTAAGCCAAGCCCTTAATGCCATCCCCTTCTAATTTAACACTTAACCTCCAGGTCCTGCTCCAACTTCATCAATATTTTCTATATCGATAATCACCAGTCAAGTCACAAGGATTAGGACTACATTAAATCATATCTCACATTGACAATGAAAAGTTCCCAATAGCATATAAAAAACATAGTGAACCTTCTGATTCACTAAGTGGCCAAATCCCATGAACTACAGATGACTAAGGAGCAGCACATTATTTATCTAAGAATTCCTAACACACACCTAACTTCCCTTTATTCAAAAGGATCAGGATATCATGTTGGAGAGAAGACCAAACAAAACAATTCTAATAAAAAATATTTCTTTGATATACATAAAAGTATTCAAGTAGGAGACTTATGTAAAATTGTGAAACCTCTTAAACATCCCTCAATTTTTTTCAGACTTTTGACCAACCATTTTTAAATCTTCTAACAAAGATTCTAATTCCCTTGCGTTGACATTTGTCTCGTGAACAACACATTCGCCCCTATTGTAGGATGAAACTTCTCTAAATATGAATATTGTATCAAGTAATGAACTACTGCTAACTATGACATTTGTCTTTATCTTCTCCAACTTCAGTGAATGACATTTGTATTCATCTCCTACAACCTCAATGACATTTAAATAACACCAATTCAAACAACATAAGCAAAGGTAATCAATAATAGCATAAAAGGAAAAGACTAGACAGATATAAACACAGCGATTATCTGCCCAAAACCCTAACCCATTTACATCTATACTGAATCAATTCATTGCACCATACAATTCACTCTCACTTCGAACTAAAATCTGATTCATATTAGTTAATAAAAGAATCTAGCTACCTTCAAGAAAACATATACTAAACTAACATCAAAACACACCCAATTTCTCAGTAACCTACATACTAACCCTGCATTTACTGGCACCACCCATCAAGCTTCCTGATCCCTTACTCGAAACATTAACGGGCACGTCGGGACACCAAACCCTAATCAGCCTCCTCCTGGTCCTCCACCCGCCGTACTTGAACCCGGCAATAGCCTCCAATTTGAAATCGAATTTAACGGCCCCACTTGCCCTCTCGGCATTCATAGAATCCGCGACTTTCCGCTCAACATACGAGTCAATCACCGAGAACTTGGCGCTCAACGTAGTCCTCTCCCGAGTGTCCTGATTAAAAGGAGGGAGTGGCGTCCGGGTTAAGTAGTTACCGTCGTAGTAAATCCACGAAACGACGTCGTAGTAGGAGACCCTCATTTTCTTGTTAGGGTTGTAAGCCTCGATTCCGGCGTCCCAGTTGCCGGTGACTTGGGACTGGTTGGTTGAGAAATTGGAGACTGAGAGGGAAGTAAGGTGGAACTCCGGGATGCGGGGGCGGACGACGAGCCAGAAGATGAGGAGGGCGCAGCCGAAGATGACGGTGACGGCGACGGCGGCGACGACGAAGGAACGGAACAGGGAGTTGCGACGGGTGCGAGGTGGCACTTGGTAATAGGGAGGGTAACCGTAGGGCTGGGACTGCGGCGGTGGGGCCGAGTACTGGTAGGCGNTGTTCGGGGCGGGCAGCCGTTGGGAGTCGGGGCCGGGTAGCCCGTTGCGGGTCTCGAATTTTCCATTTGATTTGTGTGTGAATCGAAGAGAGCAAGGGACAGGGAGTGAGAATTTCGATGAGGTGCTGTAAAGTGCTGGGTTAGTACTCAGTGGTGATCGGTGAACGACGCCGTATTGGGAAAAGTTGAAGGCGAAGGAAAGAGAAAAATTCGGCTGCTTCTCGATTAAGTATTTGCCTTGAATGATAGGGTGACGAGGGTGCTGCTAAGTTACGGAAGCTGTAATTCACCGGCAGTAACAAAAGTATCCACTGAGATGCTAATTTGGTTGTTCGCTTTTATCAGGCGTCTTAAATTTATTTGTAATAAACTTTGTTAAACGTCTGATTATCACCAAGTTTTATTGATTGGTCGTTTGCTTTTATTAAACGTCTAAAAAATATTGCTAATAAACTTTATGATCTGATTGAGTATCACCAAATCCCTTTTAGATATCATTTGCCGTTGCCAATAAAGCTAAGGAAGGTATACAATTCTTTTTTTTTTTTTTACCCTTTTCCTCAAAGATAAGATAAGGGGTGGATAAAAGCGTAAAACTATTTTTTAATCTCTTATCTTTTTAAAAATTTTAAATTTAAGTGGTCAAAATAAAAAAAATTATTTAAAAATTACTTAACTATATCTTAGGGGATAAAATATTTCTTAAATTTATAAGTGAACAGCTACTTGAACCCACCAAATTATTTACTAAATCCACCTTTGAAAATAATTTTTAGTTGTTAAAATACTACTAAATCAAATTATAATTATGAACACTAAAATATAGAAAAAAAAATTTATTAGGAAATTCATAAAAATTGCATAACTATATATATATATAAATTCTAATGAATAAGAACACTAAGCGAGCGTTTGGAGCAGCTATACAATCCACCATATTTTCTAGTAAAGAACTTAACTGTTTGATTATCCCAAAATTCCAGCAGTAGCTCGATATTTGCTTGCAAGAGAAATTCCATTCTTAATGAATTCATCTTTATCATCATTACTAACATGAAATTAGTGTTTTTTTTTTCCCTTAATTTTAGGAAAATTTTACTCAACATGAATTTTGTATTGAACGAATTAACAATGAGCCACATGGTTATGGAATTTTTATGAAAGAAAAAATAAATTCATAAAAACTGCATCCTTATGCATTCATAAGATCTAAATTAGTTAGCAAGGGTTTATAAATGAATTGAATGGGTTTAACGATTGAAAGCATTAATTTTATCCAAATTGGGTTTAGTAAAGAATTATTGGATACTTAGTTAATTTGTTGAGTAAAATTTTAAATTTTAAAATTTGAGAATTGGTTTATTTACAATATCGATTTAGTAAGTAGTTTAGTGGCTTCAAATAGCCCCCCATTTTATATATATTGGGTTTTGATACTATTTAATTTCAAACAAATAATAATTTTGACATATTATTTCATTGATCTCTTTTGCTTTTGCCTAATTATTATTATTATTGAATTTTTTTTTTTACAATTGGTTTATATTTGAAACCATTATTCATTAATAGATTATTCCTTAGTCCAGTAATGGGTACCTCAGTCTCCCATTTTTTGGGACGATATTACTGCCAGAATTCTATTAGAGAGTAGATCAGTGTTAGAAGTGAATGTTATTGTATGTCACTGGAAATGTCACAAAATTTCATGCATGCTTGACACCAGCCCTTCATACTTGCCATTTGAGAGACACACTAATTACTAGTAATGATCGATTGGATGAAGCGACTCTAGCCCTAGAGTGTGTGTATTCTTATAGTAACACGACGATAAAAATTTGCAGAAAAAAGTAGGCAGCCATGCATGCACATGCGCTCACCAACTACAAGTGAATTAATGTTTTGTCTTTTGCGTTAAATTTTATGATTTTATTGTCGTGAAGGTGTGGTGGGATGGCTTTCAAGCATATTTATAATGTCTTTACTTGTCGGTACTGAAATAGATTAAAATGAAAATGAGTTGGAATGAAAATTAAAATAAATTGTTTATTTGAACTGTAAAAATTAAAATGAGAATGGGCTAAAATCTCATTGATATGTTTATTTTATTTTGGAATCGGAATCGAAATAAGTTGAATTGTTTTAATTTATTAAAATGCTCTTAATTAATTATAATAATAACAGCGGCTGCTATTACTACTACTATTATTATTATGATCATCATTATAATAATAATAATAATAATAATAATAATAATATCATTAACAATTTATTAAAATACCCTTTGTTAATTATTGTCATTTGATGATGATGATGATTAAAATAATAGTAATAATTAATAGTTTTAAATAAGCGGTTCGAGCTAAAACATTTTCGAAACTGTTTTGGAATGTTAAATCACTTTTAAATAAAGTCGGTTCACGTTATTTTCGAACATGTGAAATGTTCATCCTTAATTATCGGTTCGCGTTTTCATCTTAAATTAATTTCAGGTTTCATTTTGAACTTAAAACAAGTGTATTGTTTTAGAAAATTCTTTAATAGCCCCGTGGCTTTAATCACGAACATATAATTTTTGTTATCGTCAAAATCATTATTATAAGATTAACAATCTCATTTTTGATGATGACAAATTTTATATGTGAAGGACAAAAATATTTGTTTTAACTCCCCGCGAAAATAAGCTCCAGCAGAAAAATAAACAAAATTTTTGTTAAGCATTTTTTGAAATATAGGAAGCTATTCTCGACATCAAAAGAAAAAAATAAAAAAACTGGCGTTTGTGGAGTAAAAATTTAAATGACATCTACTTGTATTTTAATCATTCGAAAATATGCAAAACAAAATCAAAAATAGGATCTGACCAATTGAGACGAACGATAAGATTAAGATCGAAAATGAGAAAACAAGCATCCATATATAATAAAAGCATCCGATAGCATACATAAAAAATAACATGGAATGTTTGTCTGCGAAATATATTCGAAACAAAAAAGCTATTGCGGAGGAGGAGGAGAAGGAGTAGAGGGAGGAAGGAGGAATGGCGAGAAGCGAGAAAAAATGCGTTCTTTGTCAATCATATCTGCTTCTTCTTCTTTGAAGGCTGGAAAAGGATGCGATCTGAGAAGGCTACTTTGTTGCATTCCGAGAAAGTGTCGAATATCATTAGCAAACTCTTGAAGAAGATGATGTGCGGTCGGATTGTTGAAGTAGATGGTCGAAGCGATCTCGTCTCATGTGCCTCGAGGGCTCCAGTTAGGAGTGAGGGGAGAAAGCGAGAATCCGGCTTGCGGAGAGAGAGACGGAGGGAGGGAGTCGAAAGTCGGCGATCGAGTAAAGATGTCGTTGAGGAACCGAGCATCTTACGGGCTACGAGGTGTGTCTTGGTTTTGCATTAGGCGTTTTTATCAATCGACTCGCCCGAGAAAAACCAATCGTAGGGAAATAGCCTCTCCCCGTCTTCTTGCTTGTCTGCTTACGGTCTCGAAGGATGCGAGGGTATCATGAAAAGCTTAGGATAATGTTAAATGCGAGATGTAACCTATATTAATAACGGGGGTATTGACATATGAAATAATATACCCAAAGGTTAATACGGCGTCAGTAAGAAGGCCTCGAGAAATCGACATCCGGCCCTGTATAAATCAAGTGTCATTGCAAAGGGTAATAATATCTTTAAAAATGGTGTGTAGAATCCCAGGAACTGCCGCGGTGAGATCAGGCTCTAAAATGGAAGGGTGCATATCTCGTTAGTGAGATCCAGCGATATAAAATGTTCTAACCCCTGAATATGGTTAAAATCGTGAAAGGATAATTAATTATCAAGTGTATATATTATGTCAATGATGGCGGTCACAAATGGTGTTTAAATCAAAAACATCAAATCATTAGGCAGCCCATGTGGTAGCTATGGATCTTTGCAAACGAATTCCGTATTCGAATAAAAACTCACGAACTAGGTTAGGATAAATCCTCTGCAAATCTAAATCCCCAATGACGGAAACTCGGCTTAAGCGTGACATCCAGCATGCCAACACTTTCCATGAACAACTTGACTCCTGGAAATCATCTAAATCCATAAAGTAAGTCGATTACCTTCGACCACGTAGATGGGTTTCAAATCGTTTTACACCGAGTGGAGGTGTTGGAAAATGGATTCTCTTGGAACTCGGTTGTCTCTTTAGGAGGTATGGGGTTTCTCTTTGGAATGACTTTCTCTTCTTGCCGGTTCACAGAGGATTCGGCCATTAATGGAGCTTTGAGAATGTGGGATTTTGTCGAAAAGATGAAAATGAAGCAAATTGGACGATAAAGTGAATGAAAAGAGTAGAAAGGTTTACGGAGAGGCTCGATTTGGTAGGGAAATTGTCAACAAATGGTCAAAAATCGAGAAATTTGCTGATTTATGACTTGGGGTTTTGATTTGGGATTTCGGGATTTAGGCCAAAATTTATGATTTGAATGGTTAAAGCGGTCTAATAATGATAAGGTTTTATGATCGTGTTTTGGCAAAATAGCGAAGAGAAACCAGAAATTTTAGAGAGAAAAGGGTTTCTTTGGTAAGAAAGCGGTGAGGGGAGTAGCTGGAAGCGAAGAAGAAGAAACGGACGATTTATATCCCAGCAGCAGCCGTTAAAAAGAATGGTTTCTGATAAGCGTCCCAGAAGAGCTAGAAAACATAATCGGTTAACCGTTAGTAATAAGCGGTTGGCGTAATATCGAAAAAAATTAGTGTTTAGTTAAGCGGTGAGCCGTTTGAGCGATAAGCGATGTCCGTTTTCTTGACTTTGATTTGTACGCTAAGTTTTATTCTCACGGCGATTGATACGTTTAAAATCGTTTTAATTGATCAAAAATGTCTTGTAAGGCCCGATATAATGCATGAATACACAATTTTAAACACGTCAAAACAATCATCATCTTATAGAAAAAATGAAAATCATTATGAGACATTTATCATTCGAGCTCATCACCAATCTTTGAAAAATGATCTTGGCCAGAGGTTTAGTAAAGATATCAGCAAGTTGTTTTTTTAGTAGAGATAAAATGTAATGAAATATCTCAGCGCTGAACATGATCTCTTAGAAATGATGTCTCATCTACATATCTTTGTCTAGAATGTTGAATGGGATTCTTTGAAAGGTTTATGGCAACTTGTGTTGTCGCGTGATAGGTATATGATCGAGATTAATACGAAATCTCTGGGGTTTGTTTAAATCAAAAGTGATTGCTGGCGACCTAAATTTCGATATCTCGACTCTCGGTGGTTGAAAGAGCAAGGTTTTGTTTCTTACTAAACCACGAGACAAAGAGAGTGACCTAGAAAGAAACAAGTTCAGTACTCTTACTGCATCAATCTTATACCCAAGCCAAAATCGGCATCAGAATAACGAATCAGTCTAAATGGTTCACAGGATACGAAGGCCAAGATCTACGGTTCGCTGAAATATCGAAAAATTCTTTTGACGGCAAGCAAGTGAGATTCTTTAGGACACCATTGAAATCTTCACACAAACATACAACTTGAATACAATATCGGGTCTGGCGGTTAAATAAAGTAAGGATCGATCATACCTCGATATCTTTGACATCAACATTTTTACATTTTTTAAATGCTGTCTCGAGCAATTGTTGTTCGTTAGATGCTTTTAATCTTCTTGTCTTGTCAGGTCGACTTTTAGTAAATCTTTGAATATTTGGCTTGATGAAGATCTTCTTCGTTTTGTGCTTGTTTGTAGTCAGGAAATCTTGATTCTGAAAAATCATCTAAATCTCGGTGCTAACTACATCAAGATGAAAAATCCTTACAGCTCATTAGTAGAACAAAATGATATCATCAACATAGATTTGAGCATAAGTATATCTTGATTCTTATCTTGATAAAAGTGTAGTATCCAGCTTTTACCCATTGAAAAGCCATTTTCAAAAGAAATTTACTAAGTCATCTCTTACGACTCACAGGTCTTGTTTTAATCCATCTGATCACTTTTGACAACTTGTAAACATGATTTGGAAATTTTTTATTTTAAAACCAGGGGTTGTTTAGCACTAACTCTTGTGTAATGTAACCATTTAAAATGCACTTTTTGGCGTCCATTTGATAAAAATAAAATTCTTATAACATGCGAATCTAAAAGCATTAATAGATTAATCTTCTTCTGGTCTGAAAGTTTCATCAAATCGATTCATAACTGTGATTGTAACGCTTGAGCCAACACTAGCTTTATTAAGCTTCTAGCCAGCGGGATTCAGTCAGTTTGATTCTAAATACCCGTTTAGTGCCTATAATGGATTGATGTTCACAGTTTAGGAACTAATTCAAATCATTGTTTCTCTCGAATTGATTTAACTCTCTTGCGTTGCCATAATCCAAGATTAAGCGTTTTTCCGCATCCATGAGGATTTTGGTTGATTTGAGATATAAATCGCGGTATGTGCACATGTGTTTTAAGTGATGATCTAGTAGTTATACCTCGTGAAGGGATTCTCAAATCAAGTCTTTAGGGTGAGAAGATACATCATCATCGGCTCGGCTGGGGGTGTTTGAAGTTACCTTCATTTTGCTCCAGCATTGTTTTGCTCTTCGTGATTATTCCTCTGTGATTATTAGATGAAGAATCTTGTTTAAGCGTTCGAGTTTCTCGTTGTGTACTTAACCCGTCTGCGTCATTAAAAACTTTCTCAAATCGGGATGGGTTAGATTAAATCAAATGTAACATCGTGGATTCTTGACAACCAAGGTTCTTTTATTGTAAACTATAAGCTTTCTTCAAGTTGAATATCCAAAAAAATGCCAACGTCAGATTTTGGATCAAATTTACCAAGATTGTCTTTTGTATTCAATATGAAACATTTGCATCCAAAAACGCTGAAATAACGATGTTGGGTTTTTATCTTTCAGCATGAGGAAGTTTTATTAAGAAGTGGTGCAATTAAAACCGCGGTTTAAAGCATGGCATGCGTATTCTGGCCTGACCCCAACGAAAATATTTTAGTAATGCATTCTCATTTAACGTGGTCGCAGCCCGTTTTAACTGAATAGACTGTCTTTCTGCCAGCAATTTCCGTTTTGTTGAGGAGTCCTTTGAAGTGATGAAAATTGATGTATATCTGAAATCGTTCACAAAAAAGCTTTTTGAATGCATGATTTTCAAATTCTCGCGCTGATCACTTTAATGCAAGTAATGAAATAGCCTTTTTCATTTTGAACGCTTTTTACAAAAGACTTTAAAATGCATCGAAATCATCGTCGTATTAAGTAAGAATAATACCCGTATCGAATAATCGTCAACATGATTAAATGCATAATATTTTCCATTTAAACTAGCATGTCTAGAAGGTCGAAATAAATCCAAGTGAAGAAAGTTGAGTGGTTTTGAAGTAGAAATATGATTTTTGTTTTTGAAAAAGTTTTGATTTGTTTTTCAATTGACATCTTATGAAATTTTATCTTTTTTCAAAACCAATTTTCGGAAGACCTTTAACTAAATCATTTTGGAAATCTTTGAAATTAGATCCATGCTTGCATGTCATAATCTATGCCGCAACCATTATCGTTATGCGATGCGGAGAAACTTTTATCAGTAGATCTTGTAATCTATATCCGATGGTATAAACGTTAGCTTCATCTTTCCAAAAAAATTTTTACCATCCTTTGCATTTTCATAACACAATTTGTTTTATCAAAAATAACTTTATAACCTTTGTCGCAATTGACTTATCTTAAGCAAGTTATGTTTTAGATTTTAACTAAACATACATTCCGATGAGGTTGAGGGAAATTCTGAGCATTCTTGATCTGCGTTATTTTTCCTTTTGAATTATCTCACGAAAAGATACATCCATCCATTTCGATTTTGGTAAAGCTTGAGAACCATGAATAGTCACGGTCGTATGTCTCGAGCATCCAGCTGTCGAAATCCCATTTCTCTTAAAAGCCTTTGATTCTGCGAGAGAATATCTTAAGTTTAGGTACCCCAAAACTTTTTGGGTCGTGAGTGTTAGTAATGGTTCATTTTGGGCGAATAAATTAAGCTTTCATAATAAGCATTTCTCTTGTGGGGCATATTTTCATGTGACCATCTACATTACAATAATGACAAAATTTTATGATTATTAGTGGTAGTAGCGTATAAGTAGCTTTTGTAGTATTTTTGTTTTAAATGGTTTATAATCATCCTTTATCGAACCACGTTTTTGAAGCGCGATAATTTTTAAAGTTCTTTTGCCCATTTGTGAATTTAAAACAATCTCATTTAGTTCATTCTTTCTTCTTTTTAAGTTCTTCATTTTAACTTTGATTAAGTTATCAACATATAATTTTTCATGTTCATATGAAGAACTTTGTTTACTAGCAAAGAAGCGATTATCAATACAATCTTCGTTATCTGTGCAACTCTTTAATCTTATCGTTTAACACGTCATTTACATTTTTGCATAGCGTCGCTTTTCGTTTGAAAGTTAATATATTAACTTTAAGACATGCATTTTTTTTCGATTTTCATCGTGCTCATTATCTGTTTCGTTAAAAGCGTCAATATAATTCATTATAGGATGGAAGATCAACTACCTCAATCAAACTCGTCTCTCTTTATTGCCATAAGTGCCAAGTTTGATATTTAACTTGTGATTGTTCATCCTCGCTTGACTCTTCGTATTATCGTCGTGTTTGCCAGCGTAAACTTCTTGAATTTGTTGAGAAGGGGGACATTAGATTTTTATATGACCGAACCTTTGCGTTCATGCGTATGATTGCTTAGCCTTCTCGCTTTTGATTAAAAAGTTTTACGAACTTTCTTGATCACGGTTTTTCTTGAAGAACTTCCGAATTTTCTATTGTCATGGCCATTCTTCATCTTGAGTTATTTCTCGCCATCAACTTTCAGTTTTGATGCTTTGTAATCTTTTCTTTTCTTATCTTAAATATCAACTTTCTGGGCTGTAAATCTTCCATAAGAGATAAGTGAACGATTAGATCATCAATAGACAAAAAATGTTTAAAATCTTTGGCTTCATAGCGATTCTCTTGGGTCTCCATTCTTTTGGTAATGACTGCAATGATTTTCTTTACCTCCATTGTTTGAAAATGTTTTACCAAGTGCCCAAGTGTTTATAATGTGCGTAAAATCACAGTATCACATAGAGTAGACAACTTTTCGTTTTTGTTCCGTTGAAGCAATTCATATTCTGCTAGTGTATCTCTTTATTTTGGGTCTTTGACTTGGTTTGTTCTGCCGTAAACAAGAAACTTGAGTTTCTTCCCAATTTCGTAAAGCGTTAGAACAAGCTGAGACTCTATGAAATTCTTTCTTATCTGGAGACGCAAAAATAAGGCGTTAAGCCAAAGCTTTAGAATTGGTGAAGCTTTCTCTTTTTTAAATCATTCCATTCGCGTGAAGGTTTAGGTATATCTTATAAGCCTTGTTTTAGTTATCGGCATGGATAATGGTAAATCACATCTGACTTCCAATATTTAAGTAATCTAAAAACTTGCAAGTAAATTCTCATCACCAGTTTTCCAATAAGGATAATCATTACCGTGAAGAATGGTGGCACAGTGGTGGATTGTCCTTCTTTATAGCTTTAGAATCGTATTGGGTTGCCATGGATCGTTTACTAGGCGATTAAGTCTACAACAAGAGAACCTTGCTCACGATCACGATTGAAATTCTATTTAGGCTACAGAGAAAGTGAATTGGGTTTTTTAAAAGCTAAGCCGATAAAAATGCGATATTAAAACTAATGTCTTAATCAAAATCAAAAGTAATAAATTCAATCTTTCCAATTTAAAAGGATAAGGGAAGAGAAATCAAACAGAATTTTTCGTGGTTCGGCCAGCCCCTCGTCCTTCTCAAGCACAGGGCTTGAGGATTCCGGTATCTGGCCTCAGGCTTGAACCCAGCTTACTTGACTTCGAGTGTCGATGAACCTTTACTGATAAAGAGATTATTCCAAATCTCTTGGCAGTGTATCACAACCTTTACAATCACTCAATGATAGAGATTTAATAACAAATAATCTCTCACTCACGAAATGATTACAATTGAAATTTTAATGTGTGAGGGAATGAAATGAAGCGATTGAAGGCTCAAGAAGATTGTTTCTCGATAGTAAGCTCAAAAAATCAAATGTTGGATCAGCTCTTGTTTGAATTTGATTGAGCACTTTTTATAGTTGGAGCTGAAAACTAGCCCGTTATTGACTTTCGAGAATAATCGGATCGCCCGTTTGTCTCTATCGGTTAAGCCGTTTTGAATTCGACAAGCCGTTATCGCTTTGACTTGAATAAGCGGTTTTTGCGTTAACTTTATCGGATCGCGTTTTAACTTTCGATGGCAACTGAAGAGAACTTCGGCTCTCCGTTTTGATAAGCGGTTCAAATGAAGAACCACTCTTGGAAGTTATCGGTTAAGCCGTTTTAAATAAGCGGTTCAAATTTTGCATTTTTACTCAAGGAATTGTTTTAATTCGGCCGTTTTAAATAAGCGGTTGGTAAAACATTTTTTTATTCTGGAATGTATCGGTTAGCCGTTTTAATTAAGCGGTTCAAACAAAAGTTAATTTCGAACATGTGAAATGTTCATCTTAACGTAAGTTGCTCGGTTCCGTTTTGATGGATTAGATTAATTTCGATTTAATCATTTTGGAATTTAAAACAAGTGTATTGCTTTTAGAAAATTCTTTTTAATAGCCCCAACACTTTAATCATGAACATATTATTTTTGTTATCATCAAAATCATTATTATAAGATTAACATTTGAAGCCTTGGAGGCTTGCATAGTGGAATCCTCAAGCCCGGTGTGCTTGGAGGCGTGGACGTAGGCACGGTTGGCCGAACCACGTAAAAATTCTAGTGTTTGATTTCTCTTCCCTTATCCTTTTTAATTTGAGCGTTGTTGAATTTATTCTTTTGTTTTTGATTAAGGCATTAGTTTTAATATTGTGCGTTTTATTGGGCTTGGTTTTAAAAAACGATTCACCCATCTGGTAGCTAAATAGAATTTCGATTGGTATCGAGCGAGGTTATGTTGTTAGGACTTAATCGTCTAGAGTAAGCGATCCCGGCGATATGATTACAGCTAATAGGGAAGGGCAATCCGGCTAGGCCACCATTAACGATGGTAATGATTATCCTTATTGGAAAACTAGGATGAGAATTTACTTCACCGACTTTAGATTACGAAATATGGGAAGTTGTATGTGATGGACCATTCATGTACCGATAATAAAAATGAAGAAGGAGAAGATATTCTAAACGCTTGGCGTGAATGGAATGATTTCGAAAAGAGAAAAGCTTTCAACTCGGTTAAGTATGAATGCCTTATTTTGTCTAGATAAGAAAAGAATTTCATAAGTCTGAAGTTGTTTTAATCTTATGAAATTTGGAAGAAACTTGAAGTTGTTTATGAAGGAACAAACCAAGTCGAAGAATGCGAATAAGTAGATACACTAGCGAATATGAATTGTTTGGAATGGAGCAAAATGAAAGTGTGCTACTCTGTATCTTTTAGATTTGAGACATTGTAAACCTTTCTGGAAGCGACTTGGTAAAACCTTTTCAAATAAGCGAGAGGGTAAAGAAAATCATTAGGTCATTACGAAAAGAATGGAGACTGAAGCTGTATTATTGAGGAAGCGAAGATTTAAACATTTTGTCTATTGATGATTTAATTGGCTCAACATCTCTTTATGAAGAAGATTTAGCAGCCGAGAAAGGAGATGAAGATAAGAAGAAGAAAAGCATTGCTTTGAAAGCATCGAAATCTGAAAGTGATGAGGAAGCGAACTTGAAGATGAAGAAATGGCCATGATAAATTTAGAAAATTCAGGAAGTTCTTGAAAACCGGTGATCGAAGAAAGTTGAAACTTTAAGAATCAAAAGGAGAAGAAGGGAAGCAATCATATCGCTATGAATGCAGAAGCAGATTAAATATAAAATCGGAATGTCAGCCACCGACAAATTGAAGAAAGAGTATGTTGAACATGGGATGATAGCGATGAAGAGTCAAGTGAGGATGAACAATCCACGAGAAATATCGAACTTAGCAACTTGTAAGCGATGGAGAAATGTAGGCTTGATGAGGTAAGTGATCTTGTCTATAATGAATTATATGATCTTTTAATGAGTTGCGTAGTGATATGATGAAAATTGGAAAGAAAAATGCATGTCTTAAAAGAATATATTAGAAGCTTTCAAATGAAAAGGATCTTTATGCAAAAATGTAATGATGTGTTAAATGATAAGATTAAAGAGTTAGAATTAGATAATGAAAGATTGCATGATAAATTCTTTACTTTAAAAGGTAAACAAAGTTGCCATTATGAACATGAAAAATTACATGTTGATAACAATCAAAGAAAATGAAGAACTTAAAAGAAGAGCAATGAACTAAATGGGATTGTTTTAAATTCTGAATGGGCGAAAAAGAACTTAGAAAAATTACTTGGTGCCCCAAAATGTGTGTTTGATAAAGGAGGGATTGGTTATAAACCTAATTTGAAGCAAAAATACTAAGCTACTTTGTTAAGGCTACACCATAATAATCATAAAATTGTTTTTGTCATTATTGCAATAGGATGATAGTCCGCATGAAAAATAGATGTCTATTAAGAGAAATGCTTATTATGGAGTTAAATTTATTTGGGTTCCAAAAGGAACCATTCTGCCTTTCAGGACCCGAAAAGTTTTGGAGTGCAAAACTTAAGATATTCTCTGGGGAATCGAAGAAGAAGGGGAAAGAGAAATAAGTGGTATTTGGACGGCGGATGCTCGAGACATATGACCGGTGACTATTCATGGTTCTCAGCTTTACCAAAATCGAAAATGGAGGGATGTATCTTTTGGAGATAATTAAAGGAAAAATAATTGGTATTGGCAATGTCGGTAAATTTCCCTCAACTCTCATTGAGAATGTATGTTTAGTTGAAAATCTAAAACATAACTTGCTTAGTATAAATTCAATTGTGTGACAAAGGTTATAAAGTTATTTTTGATAAAACAAATTGTGTTATTGAAAATGCAAGTGATGGTAAAATTGTTTTTGTTGGAAGAGGTGTGTTAATGTTTATACCCGTTGATATAGATTGTGCATCCACTCTTGATAAATGTTTCTCGCGTTAATAATGATAGTTGGTTATGGCATAGAAGACTAGGACATGCAGCATGGATCTAATTTCAAAGATTTCGAAAAATGATTTAGTTAAAGGTCTTAGAAAATTGGTTTTGAAAAAAGATAAAATTTGTGAAGCATGTCGATTTGGAAAACAAATCAAAAACTTCTTCAAAACAAAAATCATATTTCTCTTGAAAACCACCAACTTCTTCACTTAGATTTATTTGGACCTTCTAGACATCTTAGTTTAAATGGAAAATATTATGCATTTGTAATTGTGGATGATTATTCAAGGTATCATGGGTATTATTCTTAGTAATAAGGATGATGCATTTGATGCATTTAAAGTCTTTTGTAAAAGGTTGAAAATGAAAAAGGCTATTTCATTACTTGCATTAGAAGTGATCATGGTGGAGAATTTGAAAATCATGCATTTGAAAGTTTTGTAATGATTTCGGTATTATACATCGATTTTCATCACAGGACTCGCCAAAATGGAGTTGTTGAGAGAAAGAATAGGTCTATTCGAGAAATGGCTAGGACCATGTTAAATGAGAATGCATTACAAATATTTTTGGGCGAAGCGTAAGTAAATACTGCGTCTATGTTTTAAACCGTGTTTTAATTAGACCACTTGCAATAAAACTTCTATGAGCTTTGGAAAGATAGAAAACCCAACGTTGGTTATTTGAGGTTTTGGATGCAAATGTTTCATATTGAATACAAAGACAATCTTGGTAAATTTGATCCCAAAATCGGATGTTGGCATTTTCTTGGATATTGACTTGGCAAAACATAGAGTTTACAATAAAAGAACCTTGGTTGTTGAAGAATCCATGCATGTTACGTTTGATGAATCTAACCCGTCCCGATGGAGAAAGTTTTTAATGATGCGGATGAAGAAGTACCCGAGGAGAAACTTGAATCTAAACAAGATTCTTAATCTAGCGAGAATCGAAGAAGCAACATGAAGAGCAAAACAATGTGGAGCAAAATGAAGGTAACTCTCAAAACACTCCCAAGGTGGAGGTATGTATCTTCTCACACTAAAGACTTGATTTTAGGAGAACCTTCCCGCGAGGTATAACTCTTTAGATCATCAACAGAAACACGTGTGCCATCTGCGTTTATATCTCAAATTGAACCAAAATCGCTGCGGATGCGGAAAATGATGAATCTTGGATTATGGCGATCAAGAGGAGTTAAATCAATTTGAGAGAAACAATGTATGGGAATTAGTTCTAAGCAAAACATCAATCCATTATAGGCACTAAATGGGTATTTAGGAATAAAATGGATGAATCGGTGTGGTTGTAAGGAATAAAGCTAGATTAGTGGCTCGAGGTTACAATCGAGAAGAAGGAATCGATTTTGATGAAACTTTTGCACCATAGCAAGATTAGAATCTATTAGAATGCTTTTAGCATTTGCGTGTTATAAGAATTTTATTTTGTATCAAATGGATGTCAAAAGTGCATTTTTAAATGGTTACGTTATGGAAGAAGTGTATGTGAAACAACCCCTGTTTTGAAAATGAAAAATTTCCAAATCATGTTTACAAGTTGTCAAAAGCATTGTATGGATTAAAACAAGCACCAGAGCTTGGTATGATGAACTTAGTAAATTTCTTTTGGAAAATGGCTTTTGAACGGGTAAGCGGATCTACACTTTTTATCAAGCGTAAGAATCAAGATATCTTATTGTTCAAATCTATGTTGATGATATCATTTTTGGTTCTACTAATGAGTTTCTTTGTAAGGATTTTCATCTTGTATGAGCAAAGAATTCGAGATGAGTATGATGGGAGAATTGAAATCTTCCTCGGACTACAAATAAGACAAAACGAAGAAGGAATCTTCATCAATCAAGCGAAATATTTAAAAGATTTACTAAAGCGATTCGGACTTGAAGATGGCAAGATTAAAAGTACTCCGAATGAGGCTCGACAATTAAAACGACAAAGATGAAAAAGGTAAAGATGTTGATGTCAAAGATATCGGGTATGATCGGATCCTTACTTTATTTAACGCCATGGGCAAATATTGTATTGATGTATGTTTGTGTGCAAGATTTCAATCATGTCTAAAGAATCTCACTTGCTTGTCATTGTCGAAAAGAATTTTTGATATTTGAAAGGCAAGTAGATCTTGGCCTTTGGTATCCAGGGAACTCATTTAGACTTGATTTGTTATTCGGATCCGATTTTCTTTGAGGTATAAGATTGATAGGAAAATCTTAGTGGAACTTGTTTTTTCTGTCATTTCTCTTGTCTCGTGGTTTAGTAAGAAACAAAACTCTGTTCTTTCTTTTCAACCACCGGCCGAATATGAGTATATTCGTGCCAGGTAGTTGTTGTGCGCAATCACTTTGGATGAAAACAAACCCTTGAGACTTTGGTATTAATCTTGATCATATACCTGTCATGTGTGACAACACAAGTGCCATAAACCTTTCAAAATCCCATTCAACATTCTAGACAAAGATATAGAGATAAGACATCATTTCTAAGAGATCATGTTTCAAAAGGGAGATATTTCATTACATTTTATCTCTACGGAAAAACAACTTGCTGATATCTTTACTAAACCTCTTGCAAATAAGATCATTTTTCAAAGATTAGGCATGAGCTTGGAATGATAAATGTCTCATAATGATTAACTTTCGCTTTCTATAGTATGATGATTGTTTTTGGATGTGTTTAAAATTGTGTATTCATGCATTATATTGGCCTTACAAGACATTTTTGATCAATTAAATGATTTAGAAATGTATTGAATGTTGGCCGTAGAATAAAACTTATGTCGCGAAATCAAAGTCAAGAAAATCGGATTCAGTTTATTGTTCAAACGGTCTCACCGTTTAATTCCGAAAACTCTAAATTTTTTTTGGATATTAGCGCTAACCGTTTATTACTAACGGTTAACCGATTATGTTTTCTAGCTCTCGACGCTTATCGAACCGATATTTTTAACGGCTCGCCGTTTTAAGTGAGATATAAAATCTGGGTCTGTTCTTCTTTTTCGTTTCCAGTTACCCTCACCGCTTTTCTCTTTACCAAAAACCCTAAGCTCTCTCTCTCTAAAATTTCTGGTTTATAACTCTTTATTTCTGCCAAAACACGATCATGTAAAACATTCCTTATCATTATTAGACCGGTTTTAACCATTCAAATCATAAAATTTCTCTTTGAATCCGAAATCCCAAATTGAAACCCTAGTCAAGTGACCGAGCAAATTTCTCGATTTTTAACTCATTTGTAACTCATTTGAACCTCCAGAAACCTTTCTCTACTCTTTTTCATTCACTTTATTGGTCCAGTTTGCTTCATTTTCATCTTTTTGACAAAATCCCACATTCTCAAAAGCTCCATTAATGGCGAATCCTCTAAACCAGCGGGAAGAGGAAAGGTCCCCAAAGAGCAACCCCATACCTCCTAAAGAGACAACCGAGTTCCAAAGAATCCATTTTCCAACAAACTCACTGGTAAAACGATTTGAAACCCGATTCATGGGTCGTAAGGTAATCGACTCTTACTTTGTGGATTTAGATGATTTTGAGGTTGGTTGTTTGTGGAAAAAGTGTTAAAAAGCGGATGTTGTTGCCATGGGAGTCGGCATTAGACTTAGGCGAGAGGATTTATCCTAACCTATTTCGTGTTTTTTATTCGAATATGGAATTGTCGGCGAGAAGAGTAGATCGAATAGTTACCGAGTGTTGGGGTGTTCCTATTGATTTTGATGTTTTTGATTTAAACACCATTTTAGGGACTCGCCATCACGACATAATATATACACTTCGAGGAAGGAATTATCCTTTGCCGATTTTAACCATATTCGAGGGTTAGGAACATTTGTAGGCGTCGGGATCTCACTAATGAGATATGCACCCTTCCATTTAGAGTCTAACTTTTACCGCTGCAGTTCGGATTCTACACACCATTTTCGCGATATTATTACCCCTGGAAGGGACACTCGGATGAGGTTACTAGGTTGGATGCTCGGGATTCTTGATAGTCTTCTGGTGACGCCGTATTAACCTTGGGTATATTATTTTTTTGCGCCATATATTTGAATACCCCCTTTGTTACACATAAATTACTTAAATGCGGTAACATTATCTCTAAGCTTTTGCGACACTTTCGCGATACCTCTTCGAGACTCAGTGTATGTTGAGACCAAGAAGATTGGGAAAGAGGCTATTTCAAATGCGATTGGTTTTCTCGAAGGAGTCGAGGATTGGATAAAAACGCCTAATGCGAAAAACCAAGACACCTCGTAGCTCAGGAAGATGCCCTGTTCCTCAACGACATCTTTACCTCGATCACCGCTGACTTTCGACTCGGCGCTCGTCCTCCGCCTCACCGTCGCGGATCTGCGCTCTCGACCTCCCCGTGAACTGGTTCCAGAGGCACATGAGACGGAGATCGCCGACCATCTACTTCACCGCTCCATCTCTTTTGATCGATCATCTTCTTCGCCTCGTTAGCGATATTTCGCACACTTTCTCGGCGGCAAAGGCAGCCGAGATCGGTTTGCATCCTTCCAGCCTTTCAAGCAAGCCAGATCTTGGATGGACAAAGAACGCATTTTTCTCGCTCTCGCCATTCCTCCTTCCTCCTCTACTACTCCTCCTCCTCCTCCTCCGCAATAGCTTTTTTAGTGTTTCGAACATATTTCGCACAAACATTCCATGTGTTATGCATTATTTATGTATCTTTATCGGATGCTTTTATTATATATGGATGCTTGTTTTCTCATTTTGATCTTAATCTTATTGCTTTGTTCAATTGGTTGTATCCTATTTTTGATTTGTTTGGTGTATATTTTTGGGAATGATTAAAATACAAGGAGATCTTTGTCGAAATTTTTACTTGTCAAAACGTGGTCATTGTTTTTTCCTTTATTTTTTTTTTGATCTTTGAAGGGGAGAATAGTTTCGATTATATTTCAAAAGGAAGTTAACAAAAATTTTGTTTATTTTTCAAGGAGCTTATTTTCGGGGGAGTTAAAACAAATATTTTTGTCCTTCACATATAAAATTTGTCATCATCAAAAAGGGAGATTGTTAATCTTATAATAATGATTTTGATGATAACAAAAATTATATGTTCATGATTAAAGTGTTGGAAATATTAAAAGAATTTTCTAAAAGCAATACACTTGTTTTAAATTCAAAAATGATGAAATCGAAATTAACGGTTAACCGTTTCTTATCGGAAAACGGTGAACCGATAATTTCTGATGATGAACATTTCACATGTTCGA
Organism: Luvunga scandens; assembly: GCA_030449905.1. NCBI lineage: Eukaryota > Viridiplantae > Streptophyta > Magnoliopsida > Sapindales > Rutaceae > Luvunga > Luvunga scandens. The sequence goes on along the minus strand of JASUUG010001047.1, from coordinate 26,609 downwards.
AAATAACGGTGAACCGTTTATTTAAAACGCTAACCGATACATTCCGGTAGTAAAAATGTTTTAGCCTTGAACCGATTAGCCCAAACGCGGTTAGCAAAGTTTTGTGTCACGGCTTGAAATTAACGGTGAACCGTTAATTAAAACGCGCTAACCGAACAATTCCATGGTAAAAATGTTTTAGCCTTGAACCGTTTATTTAAAACGGCTAACCGATAACTTCCAGGTGAGTAGAAGTTCTCTACTCTTGAACCGTTTATCAAAAGCGGAGAGCGATTACATTTTGCGGTTCTTGGAAAAAACGGTGATCCGATAAAGTTAACGACAAACCGTTTTATTTGAAGTCAAAAGGATAACGGCTAGTTGGAAATTCAAAACGGCTAACCGATGTAGAGACAAACGGCGATCCGATTATTCTCGAGAAAGTCAATAACGGCTAGTTTTCAGCTCCAACTATAAAAAGGCTCAATCAAATTCAAACAAGAGTGATCCAACATTTGATTTTTTGAGCTTACTACTGAGAAAACAATCTTCTTTGAGCTTCATTGTGTTTCATTTCATTCCCTCACACATTAAAATTTCAATTGTAATCATTTGGAGTGTGTGAGAGATTATTTGTTATTAAATCTCTATCATTGAGTGATTGTAAGTGTTGGGATACACTTGGGTTAAGAGATTGGGAATAATCTCTTTATTGTAAAGGTTCATTGACACCTTGGAAGTCAAGTGTAAGTGTTTGAAGCCTTGGAGGCTGCATAGTGGAATCCTCAAGCCCGGTGTGCTTGGAGGCGTGGACGTAGGCACGGTTGGCGAACCACGTAAAAATTCTAGTGTTTGATTTCTCTTCCTTATCCTTTTAATTTGAGCGTTGTTGAATTTATTACTTTTGTTTTTGATTAAGACATTAGTTTTAATATTGTGCATTTTTATTGGCTTAGTTTTTAAAACCCAATTCACCCCCTTTTTTCTTGGTAGCCTAAATAAATTTCACGAAGGTGTGGCTATTGAATAAGTTTGTGAAGATGAAGGCATCCATGGATTACATGAAGTTATTTCTAGTCTATCTTTATAGAAATGCCATGGATATTGAGCATCTTTTGAATTATCCTTGTGAAAATGGCATAGTGATGGAATCTCCTATTGGTGAAAAGATTATTCAAAGGGTAATGGGTACATCCACTAATGATGATCATGATCCAAATGATAATTATAGTTTACCAAATGTTTCTATAAAAGAGACTTTTCAACCAATAGTAACCTTAAATATCTACTTTTTATATCAAGAAAAAAATATGTCACATGTAACACATGCTTTACAAAAAATTAAGGATGAAACTGAGTTTAATTTAAGAACAAAGAGAAAACAAACAACTTTATATGCAAATTTTAGAAAAGAGTTGAACTGAGAAATGTAAGTTATCAAGAAAAAAATTCTTAATAATATGAATTTTATATGTTGTTTATTGTTAAGATATTTTTATATTAGATTAATTATTAATTTATATTTTCATTGGGCCTTAAAGGATTTGAAAAAAAATTATTATTTTAGTACATTAGCCCAAGTCGGGACTGGAAGAACTTATTATTTAAGAGAGGTTATTAATTCATCAAAATTCATTTATTGAGGTTTCTTGTAAGAATAAAATAAAGCAAAATCATTAAGACTACACAAGATTTCTAGCTATTAATTAAGATTTGAATGCAAAAATCATGACCAGTTAATTAACTAATTTGAGTTAATCTTTTTATCATGTCCGTATAAAAAGTATGTTTTATTACAATGCATTCTCTAGCACATACATGGTATGTGTTTTGTGTGTGTGTGTGTGTGTGTAATTCTTCAAGTATGAGCGCCCTCATTTTTTTCACGCATACACGTTAATAAGTCATATAGTCATATGGCTTTTTAGTAAAGTGTTCACATAAAAAAAAATAAGAAAAAGAAGAAGAAGAGCACATATGCATGAATAGATATATATATATATAGAGAGAGAGAGAAAGAGTTGGGTACAAGATCTTAAATTTTATTACAATTCAAAAAAGTTACTAAGTCATATAGTTCAATATAATAATCCTTAAGATTCGAGGAGGGATGGGTTTAGAAATATATCGTGTCTCAACCAAGCCTTGGTGGCTAAGCAAGGATGGAGATTGATTCAAAATTCATATTCCCTTAAAAGAATATTCTAAAGGCAATGTATTTTAAGAAGACAGATTTTCTTAAAGCTTCAATGGGGTCAAATCCATTTTATATATAGAGAAGCTTGCTCTGGGGGAGTCAAATAATTCTAAATGGCTATAAATGGAAAGTAGGCAATGGAGAAAATATTTCAATATACAAAGACAATTGGATTCCAAGATCATCTCTTACCCAAGAATGGCTCTTGATGCAACTATCTTCGCATTGATAGACAATAAAAGTAAATGGAAGGACAACTTGATCCAGCAAATGTTTCTAGAGGAGGATGCAAAGGCAATTCTTAATATCCCACTATCAAGCAAGAGATGTAAGGACCAAGTCATTTGGCATTATGACAGGAAATGGAGATACTCAGTTAAAAGTGGATACCAAGTGGCTCTAAGTATGAAATCTCCAGACTCACCAACATGCTCAAACGAAAAGAGCAGCAATTAGAGTATAATATGGACTCTTGCTATCCCTGAAAAGATAAAAATTTTCCTATGGAAAGCAATAAAAAACTTACTGCCAACAACTGAGAATTTGTGGAAGCGCAGAATAATTCAGCATGCACATTGCAAGCGTTGTGGGGATAGGTTGGAAACTATTCTGCATGCTTTGGTCACGTGTAAAGCAGTAAAAAAAGTTTGGCAACTTTCACCGATGGAAAAGATGTTATAGTGGATGAAGAACCCAGATCTCCTAGGGGATTTGATCATACTCCAAAAGAAACTAAACAAGTTAGACTTAGAGTTTATAGCGGTAATGTGGTGGACAATCTGGCATGCTCGAAATAAGTTTGTCTTTGAAGGATTGAAGTCAGAGCCAAGGGTGTTAATGGCAAAAGCTGAAGCAGTCATCGAAGCATTTAGGAAAACCAAGGTTCCAGGCATGATAAATCTGGGGAAAAGGCATGAAGAAATACCAAAAGTTTGGACAACTCCACCCAAAGGTTGGGTAAAGATCAATGTTGATGCTGCTACTGATAACAAACGTCAGTGCTTGGAACTGGGAGTAATAATCAGAGACTTCTCAGGAAAGTGTTTAGTAGCTGCAACTAAAACTTCAAAGCTTAGGGGAGATGTAGCTTATATGGAAGCAAAAGCAGTTGAGTGGGCTACCGGACTAGCAAAGCGAGCGGACCCTCAAACAACCATCATACTAGAAACAGATTCTTAGGAGGTAGCCAAATTGATAAACAATAGAGCGAGCAACTTCACAGAAATACACTGGATCATAGAGGAAATTAAAGTTTTAATGGAGGACCTCCAGGCCTTTGAAGTACGACATATCCCTCGAGCTTGTAATGAGAGTGCTCACTCTTTAGCTAAGATAGTCATTGAAAACTTTGTAACTGATGTTTGGAAGGAAAATTTCCCTTCTGACATTTTGCATGTATTCACTTAGTTTGAATTAATGAAAATTTTACTTTCCCATAAATAAATGCTATTGCACTATTAAGTTATATGGTTTGATAGCTTTCTCAATCATTACACTATTAAATTATATGTTTTAATAACTTTTCTAGACTTTAATAAACACAATATCTTAAATTAGAATATTTTTGTAGATATATATATAAATTCAATACATATTCTTTTGGAGAACATATTAGATTGTAATAAAATGGTATCAAACACTTGTAAAAAAAATGGTCTTAAACAGCTTAAATAGTTAAAATAAGTGAAAAATGACAATCTTTCTAGTTAATTATATTTTGATCTCATTTTCAGCCAGTTATTTTATGGATTACACAAACTAGTACGTTTTAAGCGGACAGAACGCTGTAATCATTGATTTTGTTAACCACTGTAATCTTATCTGCATCAATTTGATGAAATGAATCTGTGTGAAATTTAAAGTTACAAAGCCAGGCCTCACTTATGATTCTATCAGAAATATGGATCAAAATGATATTAGCCAAATACGTAAACAGTTATTACCTCGGCACACTTTCCCCTGTAAGTTTAATTTTGGAATTAAATTTCACATTCGCGTTAGATTTCAATAGATTATAACTTCGTGGTACACGAGTCAAAATCATCCCTATGGTTTTCACTTTTCTTCTCGTTGACACAGACTGTCACAATTCTTAATTCAAGTCTCAGTTTATTGCAAGCGGCGGGTTCTTTATTTTGCTGCTTGCTGCTCATGTATGTATTTTCTTTTTAATCGTAGACGCAGCATAATATTTCTGCTGAATTTTTTTTCGGAATATTTATTATATGCAGTGCGGTGCAGGGTTTAATTTTCATTTAAGCTGTGGGTGATTGATTGATTGATTTATCTATTTCTTGAAGATTGATTAATTGATATTCGATCTGTTTATATAAAGATTTTCGTAGCTTTGAGTTGACGAACAAAAATGTTTGAACGGAAGCTTTACAAAACGAGGATATGCGTTTTGTATCAAAAGGGTCGCTGCTCTCGCCCTACTTGCTCCTTTGCTCATGGAGACGCTGAGCTTCGCCGCCCTTTCCGCTCCCATCACGGTAACTTAGCTTCTCCTTTTTACTATTTGAACCTTTTGTTTTTTTTTTTCCCCTTTCAGATTCTGAGCCGAAGGTTTAGTATTTTCATTAGTTTGAAAACTATCAAGGGTGGTTTGAATTTGATGGTAGTTTTTGAGAAATTTGTTGTACCGTAGTACAGTGTGGCTTTTATCAGTATGAAATATGGACTAACAGGCTTAGTATTGTTTTTCATCAGAATGGATTTTGCTGGTTGGTAATTCTTAGAGGCGATGATATGGTATTTCTCGTGATGAACATTATCTTGGTTTATCATTATGCATCTCTGAAACTGCAAAGTTTTGTTGACGCTTCAGCATTAACTATTTTCTGGATGTTATATTCTACCATAATATTGAGACCGACGGCCAGTTTTGTGTAACAATCGAAAGCTATTCGTAATTTGTCCTCTGGACATATGTTGGCAGAGCATATGGTAACCACTTCAGTTGCAACTTCTCCTTGAATGATATTCTGAAGGGATTTCCTGGATGGAGAATTTATAACTATTATCTTTATATCATGAGGAAGAAATCATTGTTGCTTATTGCTCAACTGCAAGCTGTGGATATGCCAGCTAACATTTATCCGATGCTACTTTGATATGTGATGGATAACAGTTCAAATATGGGTTATCTGTTTCTATATTTATATGAGAGACGTTGTTTCTTTGTCCCCATTGGCAATGACAAGGATGTACTGTTACTATTCATTATTAAGTTACACGTATGTTTCTCTGTGATGGTAAGATTAGATCTGTACTGTTTGTGTGCCTCTGCTTATTTTGACTGAAAGTATATTGAATACGACTATTTTGCTAAACTGGAAATTCTTTGATTTCCCCATTGCAGGTGGGCCGGACTATCGAGTTGGTGACTTGAGGGATAAGCTTGATAGAAGGCTGTCTCCACAGAAAATTCATTCCCCTGGAAGAGATACTAGAGGCCGGAATAGATTTCGTGGTCAGTAATTATATTTCGAGTTCCTTGGTTTTGTTTTGCTCGGCTATAAATGAGTCTAATTTGGGTAAAGGCAATTGCTTTGGACCATCCTGGTTTTACCAGTTGATGATTTGTCTTAACAGATTGTTTTGTTTTTAGTTGCTTTTCTTTTTTCCTTTTGTTGTTTGCATTTACTGATCAAAGTTTAAATTTCAGGACTTAGCCCTTTGAGGTCCCTTGAGAATAAAAGGTAACTAAACAAGAATCCTTTATGCAATCAGTTTTCCATTGACAATACTATTTACAAAAGGAAATTGTTGACTTGGGTGCTGACTCTTTCCAAAGCTGTTTTCCACGTGGCCATCTGTGGGTTGCTTTTTTGGTTTTCTTTCCCTTTTCTTTTTCAAACTGGCATGATTTGTAGTATTATTAAATACAAATTCTATTCATATATTGAAGGGTAAGTTGACATCACACTCTATGTGTATCCACATGTCAGTGCAATTCAACCGCCACCTCAATTGGCATAAGAAGTTGCAACGTGTAGCATTTCTCAATATCTTGTAGTGTTATTAAATTTTTTGTTATATTTGAAGTAAATTCGACCGCACTTGTATCACCTATACTTGTCCTTAAGGAAAAAAATATTTCAAACTATTTTTCTTCGGGTAGACATATAGTAGTATAAAATTGTGTTATACATTTAATTATTCTCCATCCCAGTACATTCAAACTAAGAGTTCAAAATGCATATTTTATTACAGTGACGGAAAACGCTGGAAGAAACAGCACCTTGATGGCTCAAGAGAATTTTCTGGAAGTCTGAAAATCTCAGATGGGATTGATGATACAGTTAAAGAAGGAAAATTTACACGTTCTGATTCCAAAGTTGTTCTTCTGGATGAGGTTAGAACAATTTGGTCGAATACTTGGATTAATATTGTATTCATCATTTCCTCCGTCTTTATTTCGTCCAAAAACAAAAATTAATTATTTGAAATTATGTGCAGTTAAAAGAAGTGCAGTTGGATATAAGCATGCTTGAGCACCGCAAACACCAATTGGAGGTCAGTCAATCTTCTGTTTGTGATTACTTTATAGCTTAGGAAGTGTGGACAAGCTTGTTAAATTACTTAAGCATTTATTTTAAAACATCATCAAAGCTAATGCTTCAACCCAAGAATCTAGGTGACACTCGAATGATTTCATTGGTCATCCCAAAACACATATTTTTAACAGTGCTAGCCCTGTTTCTGTCCACTTCCTTGTCACTAACACACTTTCAAGAAACACATTATATGTGGATGATTTACTATATCTTGTTCCAGATTACTTTAAGCATCTTTGTTTGTTGTAATGGTGACACTTATAATCATCATCATCATCATCATTATTATTTGCTTGCATTCCTGTACATGATTTAAGCCACATATCTAGTGCTTGATTTATTTGTTTCTCAAAGACTAACGAGGAGGAGAAGGGTCAAGAAGCAGATATTCTTTCTTCTAGAATAAAGGAGCTTGAGACTCAATTGCAGAAAGAGAAAGAGGAATCTAAAAGGTATCATGAATATTTTCATCTTTGTCTACCAAGATGTTTCGTTTTTGTGGGTAGGTGCCCTCTTTCACTCAGTTTCCATGGACAATTTAATAATCAGGATAGCTTCAAAAATCAAGAAGTTTGTAAGAGCACATAATCGTCACTCACAGATGCAAGATGAGCTTAAGAGGCAAGTTATGGTTTGCTTTGAATCACTCTCCTCTGTGCAGTTCACTATTTTGATCTGTTCTTTGGCCTTCCTAGCATTTACCTTTGAGTCTATACTTTTTAAATCCATAGGTCACAAGCTCGACTTCAGAAGCTGGGATATCAGCTTGGCTTAGATGCCACCAAAGTTGGTGGGAATGAAGAGGATTCAAGCATCAATATCATGAGTGATGGGGAGACCACTAATTACCATCTAATCGACCCACAGAATGATAAGCAGACTATACCTTCTCTGAACAAGAAAAGACTGCATGTTGATAGGGATACTACTGATGGTCTTGTGCCAGAAGGTACTTTATTTGACATTTCTGTATATACAAGGTTTGTTGAATATTACTTCTGGTTCCTAGACCTTTTGTTAATGCCTTGTATGTTTTGTTTCTCATATTATCGCTTATTTCGTGTTTTTCATTTGACTTCAATCTGTTTGTGGTCACTAGTGTGTTAGTATCACTTGATTTCGAGAGTCTCATTCTGTTTTTGATTTTGTTGTTTACGCTGCATTTTTGGGTGTTCTAGCCAATTTAACAAAGGATGGAGGACGAGTGTCTGAATCTGTTCACTTAAAGGAGGTTTCTCGGTGGAATCAGCATCCTACTAATCATGGATCTGTGGCAGATGAAAGCAAACTGAAAGGGAAAAATGTCTCAACCAGCTGCTTTTCCTCACAGGTGAAGAATGTGAGATCAGCAAATGCATTAGCATTACCATCAACTGGTATAGCGGCTCATGTCAATGATGAAGAAATGGAAGTTGAAGTGGAGCAGATTGAAGAGATTGAAATGGCTTCAGCTGGAACCGAAAAAGGAGCAACTTACATGGCAAAAGGCTTGCCATTTAGGCTGCCTCCTCCTCTACCAATCCCTCGTAATGCTTACATAGAGGTCAGTCTGTTGGGCATTGCCTATTGCATCTATAGCATCTGTCCACGTTTGTGCGTCCACAATTCTAAATCACTAAGGTGATTTAGCGCCATATCAAAGTATAATCTACTTTTTGTAGAGTTTTTATTCTTATTCCATTATTAAAAGTAAGCTCAACCATTTACTATTTCTTTTATTTGCTATTGTTACTTTTTTTAATCCATTTTAATTTTGCATCTGACTTGAGCTTTGACTTGCAGTGTGTGGGTGATGATGAAAACGTGGATGTGGTGGGCTAAACGTGATGGTGAACGTGAATACCACTACGTCTACCACGTGGTTAAATATTTGATAGTCTTTGCAGAATTTTTTTTTTTTTAGTAATTATCTTTGATACATATGTCGAACAAGAGAATTGTTGACACCATGTATATATCTCTCTATATGTAATCTAACAGTTTGATTTTTTATCCTGCACAGATTTCCCTTTTGTTGGCATAGCTTTGAATTCGCAGATAATTTGGTGAAGGTTCACTTTTTTAAATTAGTTGCATAAATAATTTATAATCACATCAAAAGATTGAGAGATCAAATTCATTATTTTTTAGGGGAGGGAGGGCAAAGACATGTCACTGACTGGTTTGCTTTAAAACTTTTTCTAGCAACATGGAAAATTTGAACTTGGAATACATTTGGTTGGAATGGTAAAAGTTTAAGATTATATTGTTTTTATAAATTCTAATCTAATATCTTGTTTGGTGCAAAATTTAATCCCACATTTTAATAAGAGAGGAGTAAAAAATTAGTGTTGCAAGACATCTCAAAAATTTTATTCAAAATTTTCATATCAGATTTAGTGATTTAGTATTCATCAACTTGAGATGTAATAAATTTACTTGTAAAAAAATTATTAATGATTTGCTGAGTGACACATTATATTTTATATTATTTCGATAAAATTATAGATCCATTAACTCTAGCTAATGTTAAATAATAAAACTTAAATTAACTTCAGTTAATAATTCAATCGCTGAGAAATATGACATTTCATCTATCTGTTAAAATTATAAACAACATATCATACATATTTCATAGCACTACCGACATGTCATCTCTTGTCAGAAGATTACTGTGGTTCTTTTGGTTGATCGCCTGGCCTGTGGAAAAGTTCTTTCGAAAGGTTTCCTTCAAAGAGTTACAAAAAAACATTAGGCTTTGTATGGGTTAGTTTTTATTTTTGTTTCTATTTAAAAGTAAAAGATAAGTAAAAATTCTAATTTATTTTTACTATTTTGATGACTATTGTAAAAGATTTTTTTTTTTTTTAATGAGAAGCTCTTTTTAAAGTGTTTGGATGACCATCTAAAAAAAAACTTTTTAATTATTGTAAAGTTATTAATACCCTTAAATATTTGAGTCTAATAAATACTTTTCAAATTTAAAAATCAATGACAAACAAAATAATTATTTGATCAATCTAGTTAAACTTTTACAAATTAAAGATCGTTTTTCTTTATAAAAAAAAGAAAAACAAAAATAACTATATTTAAGTTTATCTAAGCATAAGTTCCCTAGCAATATTTTCACGAACCACTCCCATTTCACTTGCCTCATTTTCATCAACATTAATGTTCGTTGATGATTCTTTATCATCTGGAATGTAATCTTCTTTTCTCTCATAAGACTCAAACTCCAAATCTGTAATAACCTCTCTCTTTATAAAGTTGTGTAGAGCCAGTAATGTGACAACAATAGCTACTTGCTTATCAAATTTGAAATTAGGCATATGTTACAAAATTTTCCACCGTGTCTTCCATACTCCAAAGGTATGTTCAATAACACTACGCAATGATGAATGTATAAAATTGAATGTCTTTCGACTATTCCTTGGTAGGCCATTACTGCAAAATTTAGGAAAATGATATCTATCTCCTTTATAAAGAGTTAGAAAACCTTTCATATTTGGATACCCCCCATCAACCAAGTAATATTTACCTACAAATTATAACAAAATTAATTATTCTTATTTTAAAATAAAAAAAATAGTACAATAACACTTACAAAAGTGAAGAACTTACCATTTAGTGGTTTAGGAAAATTTATATCATCGTTTTTCAATGCCTCCAAAAATACACAAGTATCATGTGCAGTTCCTTCCCATCCAGGCCACACAAATATAAATAACATGTCAAAATCACACGCTACCATTATATTTTGAGTAGGAATACCTTTTCTATTAATGTATGGAATTTGCTCATCCACTGAAAGTGAGGCAAAAATATAAGTCCTATCAATAACTCTGATACAATCCTAAAATGTAATATATTAATACAAGAAACTAAAATGATTTATAAATATATTAGTCATGAATTAAAAAAAATACGTATAAATTATCTTAAAGTATGACCAATACTTTGGATTTCATTGAATGTATTGTGGAGTTTCGTCAAAATTATCAAGCGCTCTAATTTTTTCATTGGTTAACTTCATCATTGCTTTTAAAACCTATTCAAATTGACGACTCACAGTCTCACCTAAATATTGAAATTGTTCTTGAACCATTTGATTTCTAAGATTGTGCTCTAAGATCATCAAAAACATACCTACAGCTTCTTCCAAGTTCACACCTCTACTAGTTATTAAACTGTAACTTCTTAATCTATCATATAATTTGTAAAATACATGTTTTTCCATCCAAAACATTTCATGGCAACATCAATCCTTGCCATTAAGTACCTCCATAATAAATTTTCATCCTGTATGAGGAGAATTTTTACATGGCTATTTAACTAAAAAATTATTGTGATAGTATATCGTTGTTCTTACAATAGCTAGGATAACTTCATCAAACATCTTACTATTTCTAGCTACTTGTTCCAAATATTGTTCATTGGTGTCATCATGTGAATCACTTGATGACATTCTGTAAAAAAATACAAAATAGAAAATGATAAATAGCCTTAATCAAAAGAGTTTTAAAAAATTACTGATATCTAAAGAAAAAATAACAAACTTGATTTGCCTTTTCTTATTTAAAACATAAAAATGAAATCTAAAATGGAAATTACAAAAAAAAATTATCGTTAAATGATAACATAATAGCAAAGATGAGTTTATAAAAGTTGTTACAAATTTAAAAAATCCTGAAACAATACATTAACCTAAAGTAATACAAAAGCACTAGCACAAACTTAATTAAAAAAGAACTAACATAAAAATACTAGCACAAAATAGTTTCTAAATTTCAGATGTCATCTTGTTGATCCTTCAAACACTCAAGTTGATATTCCAGCTCACTCAAAGCAACAAAAGTCTCTCTATTTACCTTTTTTTTGTGAACAAATGAATGTCAAACTTGAATAGAGGAGACATTGGTTGGCATCCTAAAAGTGTAGCTAACTTGTCAAGAACCTTTTGAACACTAAAACTGGGAGGATCAATACGTATATATGAATCCTTGTTCTTAACTGCCTCACAATATTCATCAAGTTGTTTGGTCAACTTAGATGAAATAAATCTTTTTCCAAACGGTCACTCCATCCTATTTCATCATAGTTAACTTCTTCAGAATTTGCGCTATCCATCGAAACAATGTCATCCTCAATAGTATTTTCAAAACTATAATTATTGTATAAAAGAGGTGTTACACCAAAAGTTGGTGCCCAAGCTCTTGCTCCTGTTGCTATAACATCACGAAATAATTCATATAACATAAAAGCAGGGTCTAGGCCTTTAATCTGAAATTTTGCAACTTCTGGGTGTTTTTGTTATTATAATTTTAGAATTAGCGACATAAAAATTATACATGAATTAAACTTAAAATAACTTGAATTAAAATAACCTACGTGTAACTTTGTCTCCCACCATTCATTTGTAGCTTCTATTATTTGTCTCTCCACATTCCAACCTAGCCCTCACCAATGCATCCCATATCTGCCACTCTTTCTTCACAATATCCCAATGGTTCCTATGTTGCTTTTGATCATAATTTTTATTGGTTGCCGCTGTGAAATTTTCTATAAGAGTTTTCCAACCTTGCTTACTTAAATGTGTTCCACTTCTATTACCAGCTCTCACTTGCTACACAGCCAAATTAACCCAAATTTTATGTGATTTTGGATCCCAAATAACTTTGGATTTACCTTAGGAGACACCATCAATTGCCATCTAATTCTAGCTAAAGGTAATAGATATTTATCAATAAACATATCAATAACACCAAATCAAAGCAAGAATAATAGAAAATTAATAAACACAAAAGAATATAAAACAATTCGCCAAAAAAATTCAATAATAACTGATGCCACAGCTACCAATATCTTTAAAATATTAAATATCAATTGTTGTAACTTTAATTTCAGTTACTTGTTACTGCACATGCAAGTCATATAATACGTAGATCAAACAATATTCTTCATTCTGAACAATTTGAATTAAATGCAATTTCTCACTTTACATTCTGAACAATAACACTTCTATATGCCCACATGAATAAAAACCCATGTGAAATAAACAAAAACTTTGTAAATTAACAATACAAAATTAATTAAATTTAATTTGGCAACTTAACTTCTACTCCATATTCCACCAATTCGCAAAACATTTATTCTTCGTTCCAAGTAAACTTTATAAATTTACTTCAAAAAATAATTAAATAAAGTATAACCAAATGGACAAAGAATCAAAGCATGAGATTTCGGTATACACACACACACATTAAAAAATTAAAAATAATATGCAAATCAAAGCATGAGATTACAAAAAAAAAAAAACTCTTACTTGAAAGAAGATTGGTGTGGTGAACAATGAAGAGGCAAAATAAGAAAAATACATAAAAAAATAGGGTTTAAGGGTTTGGATATGGATGCAATATTTTTTTGTTCCTTTGTTAATTTAAGGTTAGTTTAGGAATTATGAAAAGTGTAATAAATGAGAAAATAGCTTCTCAATAAGTCTTTTAGAAAAAGCTAGAAATCCTGACTTCTCCCAAAAGACCTTTTGGATTAAAAAAAAGATTTTTGGTTTGACACCCAAACAATCCTAAAAGACCTTTTTAATTCTAAAAGCAAAAAAAGAGCTTAATTAAGCTAACCCAAATAGGCACTACTTGTCAGGAGATGTTCTTTTGATTGGTGGGTGGACCAAAAGTACACGAATGTGTGCAATACTACATTATGTCACGTATATGAGTTGTACGCTAAGGTTTTGTTTGGTGCAGTTTTTTTACTACAATTTATTTAAATATAGTTTTTATTAAAAGAGTTTTTACAAGTGAAGCTTTTACTGAAAAAATTTTAGTTGTTTAGCTGTTAATGACTTTTGTTAAAAATTATATAGTTAATTTAATGAGCAACTTTTAAAAGTTATGTTATGAAAAGAATAAAAAAAGATTATCAAATAAATAGAGAATATTTTAGATACTTTAATATTTAAGAAAAGTGTTTCAATCTCTATTCCGAAAAACCTAAAATTTGAATTTTTATTAATAGAGGTAAAATAATTTATTTAAGCTTCAAAAACTCTACTGAAAAATCAACCAAACAATAACAAAAATTTTGATAAGAGCTTATGGAATTAGATAAGCATTTATAACCATTAAATAAGTCATACTAGATAGACACTAAACATTTTGTGAGTATCAGTTATGATATAAACATGTCTGAATAATAGTCCTTGATTACACTAAGGTCGTCAATGGTTGTAAGGTCATTTTTATTTTTAAAGGAGAAGCATAAATTCAAACAAAATTCATTTATGCACTGCAACTAAGATAAAAGTATTGATCTTAGTAAGGATGAGAACAATTCTCGACAATTATCTTAATTAGTCTACTTTAAAGGTTATCAAAACAGTTCCAACTTATTTTGATAAAGTTAAGAGACAAGCAATAAAGTATGTTGGTAGTGTTACTGGTATTGACGTGTCAAAAGTTATTAAGGATCCTGTAGCTACTGTGCTCGCTTATGATATTGATAAGGATAAACCTTTTACTATATATAATAAAGGAACATTTGAATTTTTTTTATTTCAAATGATATCACTACGGTATAAATGTTTTGCAAAATAAATATTCTTTTTTTATTGCTTACAAGTAATTTATATTTACATTTATCTTGTATAGGCAAAAGTAAGTGATAAATACTTATTTCATGGAGGGTTAGACTTTGACTTGGACCTATAGAACTAATGCAACATTTTTAGAAGAAATTTAATTATGTTTATGATGGTTCAAGGCACATAATGGACGCTTAGAGGTTCTTAAATAGATTTGAACAAGTAAAAGATAGATTTTCTATAGAAACCCAAACTAATGTTATGCTTGAGTTTCTACCAAATTTTAAGGTGGATAGTTCTTTTGAGTTGACAGAGTTGAAGATCAAAATTATAAATTTTGCAAACAATCATTAAATCAGTGGTCTATAAATATATTGATGCCAACAATTTGTAGAAAAGGTAAACATCACCAATAAGTATATAGATGATATTATTCTCTTTAGCTGCATACCTTTGGTGCCTAAATATGTGGCACTTTTCTTTAGAAAGAGTCCTTTGAAGATTCCAACGAGAGTGCCTTTCGATGGGCTGTTGCTATTACGACTTCAATTCAAAGTGAAAATTTTTTTAATAGGAAAATAGCCACTGACAGCTCAAAGTCGAACACTTTGTCAAAGGTATAAATGTTTGGTGGGTTATACAAATGGCAATAAAATCTAGATCTGGCCCACATTTGTTAAGATTCAAAAAATTCAAATTCATAAAAATCTGGATCCACATATTAAAAATGTAAATTCAAATGTGGAAAGTTAAGATCCACATGGATCTGGATTCGGATGCAAGAGTATCCAAAAAACCGTATATGCAAATCCAGTTAAATTTTATTTGAAATTAAAAATTAAAAATTAAAAATTAAAAATTAAAAATTAAAAATTAAATTTTATTTATGGATTAATGATGTTGTTGTATGCCATTCATGTTGAATTATAATTGAATTTTAGTTGATATTATTAGATAAATTATTGAATTTTTAGATTATATAGTAAATTATTATATTTTGATTTTTGTAGATCTAGATATCTAGAATATCCACCCGCATTTGTTATGGATATAACCCACATCCAAATCTGTATTTTTTTAAGATTTGGAATTAGATTCGGATGCACTTACATCCAATTTTAGATTCGGATTTTACCAACCTAGTAGATGGTCCAATATAGCGCGTCTTTGAGTTTTACATGTCATTTAAAAATACTTTGTATTTTTATGAGCTCATTTCTTGTTAGTGCATTTTTTTAATGATTGTTTGCAAAATTTCTTATGGAATTCCTTTTTATTATAGTTTTAAGCCTGTGGAAAAAATTCTTGACATTTATCTTAGAACTAAAAATTCTCGTATTGTAGTTCTGAAATGAGAACTTAGACTATTGACTTTTGAAATGATATTCTTCTGGTTGGTGGCTTTGCTTGCATACCTTTAGTATGTGAATATGTAGCCTTTAAAGAGCACAAGAGAAGTGACTCTCAATCAGGGGTATTGTTATTGGGGTTCTAAATTCAAGGTGTAAATTATTTTTAGTAGAAAAATATCCATTGGTCACACAAAGTTGAAGATTTTATCAAAGTTATACAAATTAAAGGTATATATATGAAAAGGCATACATATTAGAGGTATACATATCAAAGGTAAACATGATTGGTGGGTGGATCAGTGTATCTCATCTGTGAGTTTTACATGTCATTTAAATTATTTTGTATCTCTGTGGTCTTATTTCTTGTTAGTGCATTTTTTTAATGATTGTTTATAAAACTTTTTATGGAACTTTTTTTCATTATAGTTCTAAACTTGCAAGAAAAATTCTTGACATTTATCTTGGAAGTGTAGTTCTGGAACAAGAGCTTACACCATTAACTTTTGAATATTTTGCTACACATCTGTACATCTTTCTAATGTAATTTAAAATTTTGTAAGATATTTAAGTCATTGAAAAAAAAATGTCTAAAAGTCATTTTGCTCCATGCCGTTAGTAGTGTACTTTAAACCAAATGACAAGTTGTGTGCCGGTAAACAAGCTAATAAAATGTACTTTTCACCTATCTCAGACGCTATTTGTTACTAAGCATTTGATGGGGACGACATATGATAGTAAATATGTTCGGACAAATGCCTCTTATTACCCTAAGGTCGTCAATAGTTTTAAAGGAGAAGCATGGATTGAGACAAAATTTGACACATGCTCTCAAGCTATGATAAAAGCATTGATCGTAGCAAAAATGAGAATGATTGCCGATAATTATCTTAAAGAGTCTACTTCAAAGGATAATAACAATCGTTTCAGCTTATTTTTTATAAAGCTAAGAGAAGAGCAATACAATATGCTAGTAGTATTACTAGTTTTGATGTGTGGAAAATTATTAAGAATCTAGCAACTGCTACGTTTACGGCATTGATAAGAAGGATGACCTATTTACAATTTATAATTTTAAAGGAACATTTGATTTTTCCATGATCTTAAATGATGTCATTATGGTAAAAATGTTTTGTAATATAAAGTAATTTTTTTTATTGCTTACAACTAACTCATGTTTACATCTATTTTTCTAAGTGAAAGCAAGTGATAAATACTTGTTTCTTGGAGGGTTAGACTTCGATTATGTAGCACTCGTAAGAAATTTAGTGATATTTATGCATTTGATGCTTCAAGTCACATGATTATAGTTCAGAGGTTCTTAAATGGGTTTGAACAAGCAAAAGTCAAATTGTTTGCATAAGCACTTATTATTGCTAAACTTGAATTTTTGCTAAATATTTAGGTGGATAATTCTTTTTTACCAAAAGAATTAGAGATCACAATCACAAGACATAAGTTTAAATGAATTGTTTATACTTTGATCGAATAAATGGACGTCATTGTTAATGTTTTACAAATTTTATTATAAACGCAAGTGCATGAATCTATTATAGAATAGATTTATAATAGCGAGTGTTGATCCCACAAGGAGGTAAATTTAATTATACGTATGGTTAATTTTCTAAGTGTACATGTGAGTTGGCTAGAAATGATTTTTTTTTATCTTACGATTTAAAATAAAATAGAAAGATATACGTATGGTTAATTTTCTAAGTGTACATGTGAGTTGGTTAGAAATGATTTTTTTTTATCTTACGATTTAAAATAAAATGGAAAGATATATGTATGGTTAATTTTCTAAGTGTACATGTGAGTTGGTTAGAAGTGATTTTATTTTATCTTAAGATTTAAAATAAAATGGAAAGAATGAATTAAAGATGAAAACAATGTAAATGAAATACTTGAATTAAAGATGAAAACAATGTAAATGAAATACTTGAGTATCTGGATTCATACTTAACATTTCACCATGGGATTAATATTTCCTTTCTAATTCCAGTTAATTAATGAGGGGGGTATTTCCCCTCCACAATATCCTCACTCTAATAAATATAATATTAAGTGCTCAGTATGACAAAGAGTAATGATCTTCCACTAAGTGTAGTGTCAAGAACATACTATGTCAGACGATGATAATCCTTCTATCGACAACGTGGCAAGACCATCCACTAAATATCTTAGATATACTTTTTGTTGATACTGAGTCAAGACGACCCACAAAATACTATAGAGAAATTTCTCTTTAATAAATATGGTGCTAAGTACTCATTATGCCAGACAGTAACAATCTTTCACTAGGGAATCAGTATACTGTGCAAAATCTAAATAAGATACACTATTTATAGATAATAAGTCAAAACAACCACATAAACCAAAAAAGGAAAAAAAATAAACTTACCTAATTTAGCCCATGGGTCATGTTGAGTCTTCACCTTCAACTCAAACTTGAAACTAAAGTAGTCACTCATAATTGAACTGGAGGTAAAAAGGTAATTTTATTAAAATAAGTAGAAAATATAAGATGAAGAGAGAATTACAGAAAATGGAGCTAAAAAATGAATTCAGGAGGTGTCAAATTAGAGGGGAGTCCTCTATTTATAGATACGATAGGTAAATCATGGTCATCGAATAAAAACAATTCAAATACTCAAGATTACACCATGTGGCAAGCTTTGATTGATTAGAATACATCATCAGTCAACATCACATCAGTATTTTAGTTTAATAAGAAGCTACCACAACATCAGTTAACTCCACATCAATATTTTAATCCAATACCATCTTGCCATATCATCGGTCAACACCATATTATCAGTTAATGCCACATAATCAGTTAATGCCACATGATTGGTCCAATAGGATGTTGTCATGTCATCAGTCAATGCCATGTTATTATATCATATATGTGAACAATATCATACTTGTGAATAGTACCATATACATGAACAATACCGAATACCTCTTTATGCTCCTCCTAAGGTTTTCAAAAGTTTAAAAATGTCATATATTTTACTATCCGACTTCTTGTTAGTCGTGAATGGCCAAAATATTCTTAAAATACATAAAATACTTAAATTATAATAAAACACACATAACAAAAGTTCAGAGGATTTAAACACATAAAAATATAAATGTTAGTGAGACTTAAAGAACGAAATGATAATTTTTTTCTTTATAAATATGCATTCTCCAGTACTGAACAGTTAACAATTTTTGGAAAAGGCAAACATTAGCAGTAAAAATATTGATGATTTCTTGCTTTGATTTCATAGCTTTGGTATGTGAATATATAAAACTCTTCTTTGGCAAGAGTCCTTTGAAGAGCCCAAGTAAAGCAACTCTCGATGAGGCTGTTGCTGTTGGGCTGCAATTTGAGGTATAAACTTTTTGTAATGGAAAAGTATCTACTAGCCACTCAAAGTTGTACTTCTATCAAAGTATACAAATTATTTGATCACCGGAAGTTTGCATGAATTCTTTTTTCCATTATTTAACACATTTCAATTCAATGTTACATAATTTTTACCCAACAAACAAGCTAGATTTCATTTTATAGCAATTTAGACCAATAACCGCTACAAAATGAACTATATAAATTTGTTCATTTATAGATATACAAGAAGAAACTATAAAGCATCACAAATAATAAGATAAAATATATGTATATAATCTAAAAATTAAATGACAAAAAATCAAATTAAAAATAATCAAACTACATGGCACAGATAATAAGTAGAGTTTTTATTTTGTAATCTACATATGCATCAGTGTAGCATGAAAGCATGGTCATCAATTGCCATATAATTAAAATAAAATGTACATAAGAAATTATAATAAAAGAAAAGAAAATTATAGTCATTAATTTTATTCTATGAAGAAATGCTATGTGTTAATAGATGCATAGACTTTTCAACTATAGTTGAAATCATATAGTTCATAATTAATTAATTATGTATATATTTTTGAGCTATCATTTCGTTCTTTGAATGACTTGAGCTTAACTAATAATAATAGGATTTTTTCTTTGCTTTTTGTATTTAGAGCTTTCCATGCCCATCTCTATATTGGCATGAGCATTTAGCTATCCAAGCGAGAAAGTTCTCTCTACGAGTAGCTTTTCAAATGAATGCTCATCAATCCGTTCCATATTTATTTTTCTTTCAAAATCTATTAACCTTACTTCTTAAATTTTTTGTCGTTCAACGCATCCCATTCACATATGTAAAATCTTGTTCAACTTGTAATTTACCCTATCTCCAATTCAACCTATGTTATAACATTACAAGAAATGCAAGCATATTAATGTAAAAAATGAGAAATATTAGCTATCAATTAAAATACATTAGCTGGGAGACTTTTAAAATTAATTAATTTAGTTTTGAATCTTAGCAAAATCATACCCATTCAGCAAATGGATACTGATTATGAGCCTTTTCATTAGTCATTTTCTTTTAACTACTCTCAATCAAATTCTTTAAATGTTGTCAATCAACTTCTTTGGAAAACTATTTTCATGTATGAAACTAGGGGTGGGTGTTCAAATCAGGTTAACCCGAAGTAGGTTAACCTATAAAACTCGAATGGGTTAAAAAAGCCAACCCAATCTGTTTAAATTTTGGTTCAGGTTAAACCCGATCAAGTTAAGCTTTTAAAAAAATATAATATATATATCACTCTCATATTTGCCCCTCTCAATCTCCTTACACCCTTATCACTCACAAACAATTTCTAAATCCCTAATACCTCACGTATGACGGGCAGCCTCGCTCACCTCAGACCATGTTTCCAAGACCCCACCCAAGACGCCCTCAACACATCCTCAACACGCCGCAACTGCAACCCTTCACCTCACAACTAACTCACTCCCACATGGCCACTCACTGCTCACCTCAACACTCATGCCCGCCCTTAGATGCCCCTCAACATTTGCCGCATAATCATTCACCTTGTCGCTAACTCATGTAAAACTACTTATGGGACTAGTAGTTTGTCAAACCACTTGAAAAGGTGTTTTGAATATGAAAACTTTACAAAATCAAGCAACTTTAACTCAATAACCTACTAGTGCTAGAATAAAATGGTTGTTCAAGTTGTGGTTACGGATTTTAATCAGAGGCTATTAGCAAATCGTAAAATGATTAATCTTGATGAGTTACCATTTTTGCATATGGAGAATTCTAGATTTAGACATTTTTATAGTGTCGTGTCCTCAATTTGTTGTCTATCTCATAGAACCACACAAGATATGCTTGACGCTTTTTTAATCAAAAGGTCATTGAAGAGTTTATTGTATGATAGCAAAAAGTCTCTCTCACTATTGATATTTGACTTCCATCATGACGGCCATTTATATAGTGACAACAGATAATAAAGCCTACTTTATTGACCAAGATTGGCAAGCATATAAGGGTCACGTTTTTAACACAATTCCCGGGTCATAAGAGGGAGACGATTGAAGAAACAATTGAGAAATGTTTGTCGATTATGTATCAAGATGGTGTTCACAATCACCGTGGACAACACAAGTGCAAATAAGGTTGCTATTAGTTATTTAAAGGATAAATTGAAGACTTGGAGAGATTATACATTGGTGTTGAATGGTGNCTATATTCATATACGTTGTTGTGTGCATATTATGAATCTTATTGTTAATGAGGGTTGAAAATCTAGACAATAGTATTGTTAGTATATATAATGCTTATTAAGTACACGAGATCACAGACTACGAGGCATTTCAAATTAATGCGAGCAAGAAAGATTTTGGGTAGAATGGTCAACAAAATCTAGGAAGTGTGGTTTTAGATTTTTCAACTTGGTGGAATTTCATATATACCATATTGATGACAACATTGGAGTTTATATCAACATTGGATCAAATGGCAAATGAGATAGGTTTTGTGATGCTTATTTTCATGAAGAAAAAGTAGGAAGAAAAATGTAAGACTACCGAAGTTATACTGGGATAATGCTCATCGAATCACGTTTTAAAGGATCTTTTATGATGCCATCGACATTTTCTTCTTCTGAAAGTAACATCCAATGTTTACTACAACGAGATATGCAAAGTTGAAAAGACCTTAAATATAATGGCAATAGCCTTGATCTCGCACGTTAAATATGATGGCAAATAGCATGAAAATAAACTTTAAGAAGTATTAGAGGGGGCCTCAAAGATAAATAAGTTGTTGATTGTTGCTTCTATATTAAATTCACAGGAGAAAATGAATTTTGCAACATTTTGCTTTGAGACTTTATATGGCAACAATAAGGCAAAATGTGTTGAAATGAAAACATGGTGAAAGATGTGTTAAACAAGCTTTTGAAGTATAAGTGCTCAACACTTAAAACCAAGTCTGCTAGTGCAAGTGCAAGTGCATTTCCAAGTGCAAGTGTTAAAATGTTGTGCTAGTACTAGTATTAGGTCGACTTTATGGATGACAAAAGATATGACATTTTAATATCCTTTCTCCAAATACTCTAAGATGATTATTGTCACTAGAGATCACATAGAATTATCGATTGAGTTAGATCTCTACTTGATGGAATTAGTTGAATATCACGCACTTAATGCATTGGATGTACCATTTGATATTTTGCTATGGTGCAATGTTAATAGTTTGAAATACCAAATTTTTGTCGAATAAAGAAGAGACGAGCTTGCCATTCCCGTGAATCATCGGTATCTAAGTCCACCTTTAGCAAGGAGGTCATATTTTAGACAAATACAGTAAGTTCTATGACTCGATATGGTGGAAGCATTGATACCGACGCAAAATTGGTTGCCTTTACTTTTTATAAACTCAACAACAAACATTCAAGTTATTGGTTGAGGGAAAACAAGTTGATAGATGCTATTTTAAGGTATAACTATTAATGATTACTTATATGTTTTTAAGACTTGCTTACTTTAAGAGTTATTTACTTCAAGTCTTTTTATTTCATGTAAAGCTTCGTAAATCATCACAAGCCGACCATCCAAGTGTTTTAACATGAAGATTTTTGTTGCAATAGTAGGTATGTAACTATGTATATTGATTTAGATCAAGCATAATAATCAATTACACAATTAAGGTATAGTCACGGTGTTAGTAGCATTAACAATACATATTATCAAGGCATATTGAGTGATTCTACTAAATGTCAATTATTTTTTTTTATTTGTTTGCAAAACGGACCAATTGCTTCATTTTCTATCCATTGTTGCTTGATTTGATTGGTGGTGGCTAATTATTGCTAATTTGGAGGTGTTGTCTTGGGTGTTGATGCCGTGATGGTGTTGGAGATGGATTATTAATGTTGTTTGTCATGTGGAGATGTGTTGATAGAGATGAAATTATTAATCACGATTACCATTTTGATTTTTAGATTTGTAATTTAAGTAGTTTTATTGTACTTGACTACATGTTTTATGTTTTGTTAACTTTAAAAAAATTTGTTGAAATGTTGTTAAGGATGCTTGGCAATTGATATTTGTTGTTAAGGACATTTGGATTTGAGATTTTGTGATTTTAGGTGGCTGCTCGCAAGGATTTATTAGATTAAATTGTTATAACCCAAACTAACTTGAATTTTTGGATTGAATTGGACTAACCTAAACTAACCCGAAACAATCTAAACTAAAATTTTAACCCAAATTACCAACCCAATCCGATCCGAATTATGAACTCGAACCGAACCAAACTGAATTCCAATTCAATTAGGTTCAATTCTCCAACCAGATTGGGTTGTAACCTAAACTGAAACCCAAACAATGCGAACCGAAATCCAATTTCCCCACCCCTACATGAAACATAGTATCAAACTCCCTGTTTCACCTCTTTTTTAAATTAGCCTGTGTTAATATTGGTAATACAATTAGAGCCGCAAATAATTACGGCAACGATTGAATGCTTTTGAAAATGATGAAATCGAATAATACCTTTGAGATAGATAAATCATTGGAATGTCGAGAAATTGTGAAGGGTCAACGGATGAGATTATGATATTTTTCTAAGGACTCAAGTGCCTCGTTGGTAATACTTGGACTCAGTAAAAAGTTGGAATGAACTAAGAGAAGTCTTCCTGATGATGATCGCCAAGCATTCTGAAGATATTTCTCAAACATTTGTTAGAGTATGTGATAAATTAAATTGAATGTATAATATAAACAATATGCAAACAGTACTACTAAATACGGCTTCAATTTGTTAAGTATGGAACGGTTATTTGTCCATGTTGATTAAGATTATAATAAGCCATCTCTTGACAGTGTTGTAGAGAACCAAAACGCTGAACTTCATGTGGTTTGGAAGATCACTTACAGCATTGATATCCCATTTGAGACAGGTGACATAGCATCAAGCATTCAAATTTATGAAAGCAAATGGTAGTAGCATGTGTTGTTTACAATCAGCACAAACCTTTCAACACATCAATAAAAGATTTCCAGTTCATCTAAAGTGCAATATGCATCATAAATGTCATCAATGGTAGTTATCAAAGCTCCTACCTTTATTAGCCTTTTTTTCGACAATTACTATATTGTGGTTCAGGAACCATTTCAATAGTCCAAATGAAGCATTCCATTAGCCTGTCCCGGCAAACCTGAAGATCTTCTTGGTATACTGATTGCACCCTCTTGAAATCCAGCTTTGCCAGTTCCAGTAACAAGTGATTTGAGTCTTTTCTTTTTTCATAAGATTCAATATACCACCGTGCTACTAGTTTTGGCGTTCTATGATGCAACACAAGCTCAAGTGAATGACTAACAAGTTCTGACATGGCTGGGTCGTCTATCTTTTTCATTTTAGGTTCATTAACATGTATTCTTGAAAATGTTAAGCCTCAAGCAAACTGAGCATTCCTTAGACGTCGTTTTCATAATGTGCCATGAACTTGCCTTCACCAAAGTCTTGGGTTATCTATTTTTAGTTGGTTGAATATGATATGAAAATAAGTAAATAGGAATCATAATCATTTGGGGGTTAGCAGCTGTAATGTGAATGAACAATTCTAATGATTAGTAATCAATGAGGTGAGCAGTCAGCACCTTGTGATATTTCATAGCCGTGCTGCCTAAGCAGCTTGAAACTGAGAGCAGCAGCGCGGAGTTTGTTTTGCGCATCAATGTGATCATATTCTTCCCAAAAGAAAATTCTGTCGAGGGCATACTTCATCTCATTTACAAAGTCGTACCCGCTGAATATCCTAGGAGAATTGCCAACTGCTCTGCATTTTCATTGTTTATCAAACACCTCACCTCCTCATCTAACTTCTTTTGCCCTGTTCTTGTACTTGCCATCGTACAAAAATTACATAGTTTCATTATATACGGAATGAGCGATGAGTTGGTAACAAATACGAAGATTATTACATCTCTAGCTACGTGATGACTAATCTGCAATGATTGCACGAAATTGTAACTCCAGATGGTAGGTTGACTATTCGCTGACCTTCTTATTATCGGCATTGTGAGGCTTTTGATTGCTTATTGAACATTTAACTTCTTGTAACTGAGGCAAGGAAGAGAGATGATCTTGCATTGGCATTGCGCATCGATGCTTGTATGGTCTTTAATTAGTTTCTACCTTAAATAATGTCGTAAATGCTTGCCAGACTAACTTAAAGAGTGGCTCAAAAATAATTGTCTTTTTTAAAAGGTCAACAAGTACATCAAATATTCTATTTAATAACAACCAAATCGTAATAAGAAAAATAGTGAAGGTGAAGCTGGGGCACGTTGATTAGCATTTGGCGGCAGATGAACGGCTGAAGGCATATATGCTAAAGGAGCAGCTTCCTGTATTCCGATAGCCGTGTTTGCCTGATTATCTTAATCTGCTCTGTGTTCTTTACTAGAAGCACTTTTATGGGTTATGGCTTCTTCTTCTAAGCACTTGGGGCAACTACATCTGAAAAAAACCGTAATCTGCAAGTAACGTCTGCCTCTTTATAAGTGAAGGTCCTCATCTATATATGAAAATGGTAAATCCTTTGAATGCCAAATTTAAATATTCTTTGCTCAAGACAAATGAGAATAAATAACTCCACACCACATCCCAGAAGTTGTGATCTTGGGTTAGGGACTTTTAATCCATGAGAGGTTCAGAAGTAATATACAAAAACAGAGTTGGCTTACCTCTTCTCCCTTACAAATGGGTCTCTGAGCAATAATTGCTGCTTGGCCATCTCTGTCCTGCAAATGAGAACAAAAAATAGATGAGATATAGTCTAGAATCATGAAACAAACTAAAATAAAGCCGTTCCCATAAGCCAATGCCATTTAGAAAGCCAGAATAATTGAAGACAACAGGAAGAAAGAAATTTGTGTTGCAATGTCAATCTCAGATAACTTTGGAAACTAAACAAATTAGAAGGCTGGGTGAGAAGGACCAAGGAGTGCATCCTTCACATATAAATAACTAATTAAATTGCCTGCATCTCAGCGTCTGCACTGAGACCAATAACAAACACCTTGTATCTCCAGGAAGATTACATTACCTCTTCTCTTTTGAATGCTTTTGCATTAGGACAGCAGGAATGGTTCATACAACTCTGCAAAGGGAAGAATGCAGTCCCTGATGCATTAAAACATTTCAAAATAGGGAGAAAAAAAAGATCATTAAGAAATTTTTTTGTAATAATAACAATGCACAAATTTACACAATAAAGTTTGTATGGCCTGCCAAATTAAAAAAGGACAGAAAGAAAGAATTCAGTTTGCCATACCAAGTATCATCAAAAGTTAACTAGAACACTATAGTCCAAGTGTGGGACAGAAGAAACAAACCACAAAGTCTTATTTTTGGTATCTTGGTTATCTCATTTCATTAAGAGATGGGAAAAAAAAATGCAAAGCATTGGTAATTGCCATTTGAGGAAAATTTTACGAAAAAATAATGCATCAAGGAGTGCAAGAGTTGATATATCTTATGTAACAAAATCTGCTTTGCATAAACAGCATATAC
>JASUUG010001046.1:0-44077 GCA_030449905.1 Luvunga scandens | reverse complement strand
GTTAGATGAGTATATGATGAGTAAATGTGGGAATTTCAATCAAGTAAAACAAATGCCAAGCCAAACCTTGGAAACCAGTGGAACAGCAGTTTTAAAGGTTTGATAAAACAGCAGGCAGTTTAAAAGCCTTTGCAGCATCAGAAGGCAAAGGCAATCCAAATCTCGCAGTTAACCCTGCAAAGCTTTCACCTTCAACATTATCAACCCAGTTCTTAACCTTGACCTGTCAATTCAGAAAAATCAGATTCTGTCCAACCAAACAGATGATTTATTTCAAAAAAAAATAATAAAGAAACTGGAAAAAGGAATTTGTGCATGATGTTCAGGCGTTAAAATGAATGACAAACTATATGTAAAGGCGGTAAAGCACAAAAAGTGGACAAAATTTTATTTTTCTAAAAGTAAATATAATGTTCCTCGCATGCGAATTGATAGGGAGTCACTGAATGACCATTTAAATTGCTTCACACATGCAAGCAAACACATATTTCTGGCCTATTAATACTTCATTCCCTTGATTTATTTATATATTAGTCCTTGTCTTTCTAAAATTCACCTTTTTATTTCCTCATTAATTTATTTCCCTATCTCAATTTGGATTGGTTTGATTTGATAAAAACTGCACCACATTAATGGAAGAAATCAAGGAGAAGATTTAGAATTTTGCTTTTACATGTTTATTATCTTGTTGGTGTTACATCTTTAAGCAAAGTTTAACCTCTTGGTTAGGATTTAACAAAAGTATTCAAGATCCATAAACACAAACATAGCAAAAACGCATACAACTAATTGTGAACTGAGTAATACAAAAGGAATTCTAGCACATGACCACTCGGTCAAACAAGCTCTATTACCACGTGGGTAACCACTTCACTGAAAAGTTTTAATCTCATAGGTAAGTACCAACAATATGGTTCAATCTCCTCATCAAATAGGATTTGAGCTCTAACAAACATAATCATGATACTGTAACTTTATTCTACTCTCACATTCCTCCCTCTAATTTACCACAAACTGAGAAATATGAATTCTCCAGATATCTGATGAAGTACTTTTGCTAGTTTACAACTGTAATCAGCAGATGTATTATTGATTGGTTTAAACTGAAAAAAAAAAAAAAAAAAAAAAGAGCTTAAAGTCTTACATGCATCATTGTCTAACTCTAATATTAATACTAACTTTTTGAAAAATGCTCCAAGTTACCATTATTTTATATGCATTTCCCATAGTTACAATTTAAACAGTAACCAATTTCCATGTTTGAACTAAATATTCAATTTGAAATATACATTTTCTACACATTGACAAGAAGAAAGAAAAGAGAACTCTCAACAAGCTTATTGATATTTCAACAATGCAATAGTCAACAAACACAGACTTGAGTTGTTAAGCTAACTTCTTAGTATTTTTAGATCAGTCAGAAACTGTTTAAGCAAGCATTTTGCCTTTTTGTTATTCTCGAAGTCAATCATCAAATTAGTGCATAAAAAACTGTACCAAACATTGCAGTAAACAAGAGCAGTTTTTCAACACAATTCGAATAAATTTTGTAATTAACAATCAGATCGGCAATCATTAAACACAATTGAAATTGACTGATCTGATTTGAGGGAAAGGAAGGTTACCAATTGGAGCTTATTGTTACAGCCAGGGATATTAGGAGAGGAATCGTCATCGTCAAGTGTCACATCGCCGGCGGCCGCAAACGACAGACCAATCACAAACAAGCAAATGAGAGTCGCCATGCGACGCGCCATCGCAATCCCGATCAAATTTTTTTTTCCGACGAACAAATCTGATAAATATGCGATGAGTATTCTAATTTAATTCGTTAGGACACGTCGGAAGTTGGAACTGAAAAAGATAAAAGTTAAGACTGCCATTAGGTAGAGCGAGATGCTGGCTGGCTTGGCTGCTTCTACGTTGCCAACAATTTTATTTTTATTTTTTTTTTTTAAAAAAATTTTTATTTTATTAATTTAAAAAACAATTTATTTTAATTTAGTTGGTCTTAAAAATTAGGTTAATTTCATTTACTCCAGATGAAATGGAGTATCTATAATATTTTAGGAAATTTTTAATCTGCCTCCAAATAAATTGATATTTTGTACCACACCTCTAATTTTGTTAAATTTTTAAATTTTTCTAACGGCTTTGTGAGATTTTTTGATTAAATGATAAAAATATCCCTTTACTTAAATTCAAAGAAATTTAATTACACAAAAAATAAAGGAGAAAAATAAATGAAATGAAGACAAAGAAGAAGAAATAGATAGAAGAAGAAAAGAAAAACGAAAGGAAGAAAAAAAAAAGAAATTTTTCTATTAAAATTAATTTAAAAAACAAAATTTCTATTTTACCTCTCTACTGTTAAAATTAAAAAAAAATTAACAGAATTAGAGACATAATGTAACAAGTTAAATCTTTTACAGATATGGTGTAAAATATCAATTTATTTGAGAATAGATTAAAAATTTCCCATAATATTTCCAACGCCTGGTGACACCCAGATCAATTTCAATCCATTTGATCATTAAATAGCCAAATTCAACTCAGTGGAGTCTTGGGATGGCAGTGGTTAGTACTACTTAATAACACGTAGGGACATGGCAAAAGTTTTGTGTGGGACATTTTGATTATTCCATCTCAATTATTCAGATCAATTGAATACATCAACGTGATCCCTAATTTGCAAGAGGTTAAGAATACGTCGGAGAGGTTAAGAATACGTCGGGTAAAAATATAACTTGAAATACACTAATTATTATAACTTGAAAGATATATTAATATAATTTTTTATTTGTATAATAAAAAATATATTATATATAATTTTATTAAAATTATTGTTTAAAATTTATATTTATTACATATCATTAATTTTTATTTTATAATTATAATTTTTTTCTACAATAACAAAGTAACTTTTAAGATATAACACTTTAATCTCAAATAAGACCTCAATTTAATGGTGCAATTATACAAGAAAATAAGCAAAACCCCATTTATTTATAGTGCGGATGGACCGGTCAATGTTAGACAAGCTTTACAATAAATTCAATGAGATTTTGCCATTCTAATTTAGGAGACAATATAACAAATTTCAATAGATAAGATTAAAAGCTCCCGTTTTTCCATCTAAAATGATTTGTGTTCTTAATCCTTTGATTTACCTTCCCTATTTACCATCCACACTGAAGGTATATTGTTGATGGTGGAAAGTCACATTCTTACTACAATGTCAAATTTTTAATCGTTTTGTAAGTTTAAAAATACTCCTAGGAGGAAGTATTTAACCATCGTTGATTTTATCATTTAATAAATGGGGTGATATTTTGTAATTAAATTCAATTATTGCAGTCCTCAAGTTATTATTGTTATAATATAAGTAATATTGGAACAACTTGAGTCATGACCGACGTGATATCAAACAAATCCTAAAGTAGTTTAACAAGTACGAGTAACTTTAAAAAAAAAAATTAAGAATCAGTTTTACATTTATTACAATTCCATATCTTTACATATATTATAAAAATTCAACATTATCCTTATATAGTTAGGAAATAAAATTAGGAAATTTAAAGATATTAATATTATTACTAATAATATTGGGGTAACAAAATAAAAAAATTAATAAAATATACATATTTATCTGAGTTATTAATTACATTATATACACAATAAAAAAATAATTTATATATTTATAAATATATAAATAAAATTTATTTATATTTATTTTAGTCATTTACATTCTAATACAAATTTACTAATAAGATTTACTAAATATGAATTTTTTTAAAAAAATTCAAAATATTTTTTAAATTAATTTTTTATTAAATATTTAATAATTTTAATAGCACAACGCAATTCTTTTAAATGTTTACAAGATTAACCAACTGGCCCAAATTTGACAACTCGAAATTCTATTTATTAATATAAGAAATAAAGATACCACGTCTAGTAAACAAGCAACGGAAAGGGCGGTAAATTGACTAAAATTGTGGGATTTCACTTTCTCGTCAACTGTTGCCTGTTAAAAATAAAAATCAATTTAAGGAAAATCGTATCTTAGAGTTGGATAGATTCTTGCAGAAATTCCGAGGGCATGGTCATGGCTCCCTCCATGAAAATCGTCTTCGGTCTCCTTACATTTGTCACTTTTGGAATGATCATCGGTACGCATCGTTTCTTGTCTATTACTATTACTATATTGCTATTATTATTATTATTATTATTATCGTCATTTTTTATTCCATAATTATTATGATTAATAATTAACAATTAAAATTAATTATAATTATAATATATTTGATAGATTTTAAGTGAAATCTTGAGATTGAACCAGAAATGGTGATCTTTTTCAAACTGCAGGTGCTTTGTTTCAGTTAGCATTTATACGAAAGCTCGAAGACTCTTACGGTAATTGATTGATCTTTTATATTCGATAAACTCTAAAATAAGTGTGCTAAATGAACCAGTGGAGTCTAATCAATTCTTTCTGTTCTGCCGTTAAAGATTACATCTTGCTAATATTATTTGTTTTTCTTGGAATATTTCTATCAGGCATCTGTGAATTCAGAATTGTAGATTTTGTACTCGAATAAAGTCATCAATGTAGTGTTATTGTATTGCTGCTTTGTCGATGTTAATTTGAATTGTTAGCCTTTTTGCTTCTCTAAAATGTGCATGGTACTAAAAACCAAAAACATTCATACTTCAATGCATTTTTTTTTTTTTTAGTGCATTGAAGTTAGTGGTTTTTAGTCTTTTAGCTCTGTTTGGATGTTGAAAAGATTTGGACATTTGCTCATATATGCTCTTCTTTCATATTAGATGGATTACTTAAGAAACATATCCATTACAGGCACCGAGTTTCCGTCATTTATGAGACATCAGAAAAATGGATATCTTCAGTTGTCTAGAGGTTAGTAAGGGAATTCAGAAAAATCCTTCAACTGTGTAGTGGGCAAATGTGGTTTGTGTTTATTTGTAGTGCATATTCCTGCCTTATCGGCTTTTCAGTTGATATACTCTGAAAATATAATTTTATCCTCCATTTTCTTTTTCCAGGTGTTACTTTTTGGGATAATGATAAAGAAGCTGAATTATTACGTCTTGGATATGTATGTATGCCTTTCTTTTTCTTTTTTAAAATTTCAATCATAATGTTTTATTGTTTTCTGTCAAGAAGTTGTGCCTCGGCATTTGAGATTGTAGATTAAAAAGAAAGAGGATCAGAGGATAGGAAAAATCTTGTGGCATTTTGAATAGTGTTTGAAGATATATTGACAAGTATACTTAATTTTTCATTTTTACAATTTAAAATCAGAATCATGAAACATAGTTGCAAATAATTCTATATGTCGTACACTTTTTTTTTTAATTTTTAAAGAAATTTATTGTTACCAATCAAAATTGTCAAAGTTGCCAAGTGCAATATGTTTCAATCTAATATTTCACAGTTAAGCAATGTAGTAATTCACAGGCAGCGGATTAGTATGGTAGGATTTTGATAATGTGTAGGATGCCCATAGTATAAGCTTGTAGATTGTGTTCTACGATACATTGTCTTTCTTTCCGTGCTGATGATTGTTTGTTTCATTATTCTTTTTTATTCTCTTCTCGGGCTTAGGTGGGATTGAGTGGGGCGTTATCTTTATTTTATAATATATTGTTTATGCTGGTGTTATGGGATTGATACTGTTGTTACAAGACTACAGTGAGGCATAAGTGCTTTATTTCTGGAATTGCTACCCATAAGATTGTACTAACTCTTTTCATTTTTACCCCATTCCCTTTCCTTTTGTTCTCGATCAGCCTGGTGAAGTTTGATATTTCCTCTTATTGTGTTGATGTAGGTCAAACCTGAAGTAATTAGCTGGTCACCTAGAATTTTAGTCCTTCATAACTTTTTGAGCATGGAGGTATGCATCGATGACACTTACACTTATCCCTATATGCACTTAGGGCAGGGTCAATATTGTTTGTTTGCTTAATAAACTATTGAGCAATACCATATGGCAGATGGGCTATATGCATGCTGTAGATCTAAGTTCATAACTTGGTGGCCTCTGCAGGAATGTGACTATCTTAGAGCCATTGCCCATCCTCATCTTCAGATCTCCACTGTTGTGGATACAAAAACGGGGAAGGTATATCTATCAGACTTACCTTTGCCATTTAAGTTAAAATCTTATGGCCTATTGTTTTATATGTATGGTAAAGAGCTTCACTATCTATTTTTGATTCCATAGGATCTTGATTTAAAGAAACGTTCTTTTGTGAGTACAAGATATGAATAATTGCTTCGCAGTTATTGAGTGCATATTGAATTAAGCATGATAGTAACTCAAAATATACATTAGGAAAGTATCTCATTTTATCTATGGTCATCTTCTGTCAAAATGATATTGATAATCAAAGAGACATCCAAACCAAAATTAAGACTAATTGCTTGGGGTGTTATCGGATCTGATTTTACGAATTAATCACCAATCCATATCAGATACACGATTTTACGAATTCTAAATTTTCAATCCAATCCAATCCAATCCACGGATCAGTGAAACTCAATCCAAATCCAATTCATATATCTGCGGATCGGATGCGAATTTAACTCAATCCATATCCAATCCACCATTTTGCAGATCTTTTTGCGAACTAAAAATTTTTTTATTTTGTCCAATTTATGAACTAACTAAATAAAAAAAATTAATATAAAAATAACTTTACTACAGATCAAATTCAAAATTAAATAAAATTTAAATAAATTAATTGTTTGAATAAAGATAGAAAATATATTCAAAGTTTTGAAATACGACGCACCAAAAAGAAAAAATCTCATTTGTTTATATCAATATATGAAAATTAACTGTTTAGGAAGTTATATTTATTTATTTAATTATTTTTTATTTTATATTATTATTAATAAGTACTGATTTATATTTACAAGTTTAATTATTTAATTAAATAAATAATTTTTTTTTTGCGGATTCACGGATTTTTATGGATTTATAGAAGTCAATCCATATCCAATCCACCGATTGTGGATTTTCAAAATTTCAATCCAAATCCAATCCATCAATCCACAGATCCGATTTTTACAGATCAAACGGATTAAGTAGATCATATTGGATTCTGAACACCCCTACTAATTTCCCATAGGGCTACTAACCTCATTCTAGGAAATATTAAATTTAGCAAACTACTTGGAGACAAATAATACCAAAGAGAACCAGCAGTTTGTTAAACTGCAATCCAAATATTTTAGCTGATTTACAAAACTACTTAAAACTGCAGTTAGCCCCTATACCGAATCTTGACAATGTTTCTAAATTTCATTGGTCTTTGGTTTGACTTTGCTGAAGTTTCTTATTGCTTGCATCAATTTAATTTTGTCTTGTTTGCAAATAACATATACTGTCTAATATCTTACCCGTTGAGTATCTTTCCTCATAACTGACTAACAAATGGTCATTATCCTTGGACTATGAATGCTAAATGAATGCCAGAACCCAACCTGGTGGAAAATTCAAAATTAAACCAAAAGAAAACATGTGTATTGACTCACAAGCCAACTACGTTATAATGATAACTTCTTTTCAGCAAGTTCTATTCCCAAGCAGGATTGGTTTTATTGAAATCCCATTTAAACCTTCCTTGATATAAGAAACCTTGTCACTTTTGTTATTTCCTTGTTGAAAGACTTCAAATACTCGATGCAATTTTACTTTAAACTTGCATTCTGTCAAACATCAGGGAAAATATAGAATCTACACAATGGAGTAATGGTTGTTAGTTATGCCTGGTTCCTAACTTTTTATGTAAATTAGGAATTCAGTATCTACCTTGAGGTACAGTGATGACACGTATTTGTGTCCTTTTGAATTTATTTGTTTTTATACTTGCATTGATTGATAAATTGACTTTATTACATTTTCCTTTTCAGGGAATCAAGAGCAACGTAAGGACGAGTTCTGGTATGTTTTTGAGTCCAGAAGAGAAAAAGTATCCAATGATACAGGTTTAGTTCATTTCTGAGTTACTTCTCATCAACTTCTATCACTGTAGAATTGGTCCTCATTCTTGTATGAGCTGCTTTATGAGATCCAAATGCTTTTTAGTGATCTTTATGTGCAATTTCTGCAATACTGATGCATGGTTTATTGGTTTAAATAATTAATCCTCATTCTTGTCTGAGCTGCTTTATAAAATCCAAATACTAGTTACTTTTCGCTTCATTGATCACATGACAATCTGTCTAGCATTGACTTGTTCCTAGATGGCAGTCTCATTACAGTTGCCTCAAAATCAATAGCTGAACCTTCAGTTGTAAGAGGATGCTACATAATAGTACAGAAAAGTGTTGATCAGCCTATGTACTCTCTCTTTCACTGAAGAGATTTATAGTACATCATGCCCTTTTGTATTTTGTGTGTGTTAATCACTTGTACTTGGCTCAGCTAAATAGTCCTTGAAGCTACTGGCCTTGGTTTGTGTGATAGTTTCTTGTGGTTGGTTTGGTTCATATTACTTGAAAAGTGTTGCACTTGCTATTGTAACAATGGCAAAAATGCCACTGCACTAAACCTTTTCCTTTTTCTTTTCCACTTTTCATTTTTTGTCACAAACAGGCAATTGAAAAAAGGATTTCGATCTTTTCTCAAGTACCTGTAGAAAATGGGGAGCTCATCCAAATTTTAAGGTAGGAATCTGAGTTTTTTAATGTAACTATTATTTATATACAGAAAAACTGATACATCGTAGTATCAAGGCTAACATCTGCAGCAGCACAGGTATGAAAAAGATCAGTATTACAAGCCCCATCACGATTACTTTTCAGACACCGTAAGTTATTTTCCTTTATGACTTATGTTAGCCTATTTCTCTTGAATCAGTTGTCAATATATGCTCTGTTCTTGTGATATCTGAGACTCAGTTCTTCGTCTTTTTTCTGTCATTTTTTTCCCTTTTGACAGTTCAACTTGAAGCGTGGTGGTCAGCGGGTAGCAACAATGCTTATGTATTTAAGTGATAATATTGAAGGGGGAGAAACATATTTTCCTATGGTAATGACTGATTAGAATCTGATGTCTTTGGCAATGGAAGATGATCACATCTTAATCATATTACCATTATTGACTTCTGTTATTGGAAAGCATCTAAAACATGAAATATGTTTGCTCTTCACGTGATATAAATTAGATTCGATGACTTGTTCTCAATCAGTAATTCTAATCAAGCCATCTTGCTCTTGAACATCCTGTTACTAGTTTCCTTTGGGCTCATTTTGGTTGCCAAAGTAATCATATAAAAGATGAAATGTCATTGAATGCCAATGTATTTGATGTTATGATTGGTTTTCCAATATTATTTTACTTGCACATCATAAATTTAAAGTTCAGAAACATGAAATCTATGAATTTAATTTTGCCAGTGATATTTTCTTCTTTTTAAAATAAATTTTCATTTTCTTGGTTCTATGCATCTGTCGATCTTAGGCTGGTTCGGGTGAATGTAGCTGCGGTGGGAAGATTGTGAAAGGGTTGTCTGTAAAACCTGTTAAAGGAGATGCGGTGCTTTTTTGGAGCATGGTTTGTCTTTCAATACTTCTCATTAAATAGTCTGCCCATAAAATTGTCCTTCACTGCTGTGACATTTTTATGTCTTCAAAAATTAAGTAGATACTTTGGAAGCACCTTGTTCACTGCAATTAGCTGCTGATTACTCCAGTTCATTAATTCGCTTTGCTCTGTTTGTCCATAAAATTGATCATTCCTTGATGTTGGCATTGCAATCTTTGAGGAGGCAACAAGTGATCACTTGTCCTACCTGTTTCCTTTGCCCTTGCCACAATTTCTGCATTAAACGATTTCTATTTTGTACTCGGAAAATATTAAGGGATCATTTTTTGATTCATTCATGGCCCAAAACTTACGACCATGTTGGGTTTCTTGGCCTTATATTCTAGGCCCTGAAATTTATACCTCTTGAAAGTGACTACTACCATGGCATGTCATCCTCCTAAATTGAAAGTTTTCTTCTACTGAATTTATTCCTGTGACCTTTTGCGTTTATTAAAAAAAAAAATGAATGAGTTTTGTAAGTTTATGAAAAGGATTCCTTTTTTTATTAAAGAGGAATACATTTAAGTCCTTTTTGGTGAATTTTGTTGTTTCATCATTCCAAACTTCATTTGGTCGTTTTTATTGGCACTCTCAGGGGCTAGACGGGCAGTCAGATCCAAATAGCTTGCATGGAGGATGTGAGGTTCTTTCAGGAGAGAAGTGGTCAGCCACAAAATGGATGAGGCAAAGAGCTACCTCCTGACTTATCAGTTTGGCCATTTCTTCCACAACTGAATGGCTCCCTAGGTATACATCTGGATTAGACAATACGCATTATATTTTAACCGTAGGTAATAAATAAGTTTAACATAGAATTTATTAGTTATATTGGTGTCTAAATTGCCAAACCCAGATGATGAACCATACTATCTTCATGCCAGATTAGTGGCTTACCGCAATTCTGATATCAATGAAATACCGTGTCAAGATTGTTAGCGAACTTCGTGTGATTGCTTTAGTAATCTTAGGCTGCGAAGTCTTTTAGAGGTTTAATTCAATATGATGATAAATAGAGCCTTGCCTCAGACCCAGCCAATCCCTTGCAGCTTTATTATTTAACAAAGAGGAAGAAGATATTTATAAGCAGTTTATGATCCTTGTTCTATGGAACCCATTTATATTTTACGGCTTATTAATGTCAAATTTGAATGTTATTGGGTATTCGACTTTGTACTTACCAAACTTTTTGAACCAAGATATGACCTAACCCAATGGGTGGATGAATTAAGTTTTAGTAAATTTTGGGCACCGATGGTGGCTATTCTTCTTCAACTATATATGGTATCATACCATCATATTTCCGAACCCTCACTCACCAACGGTTCCAACACCATTTGTCCATCCATTACATTTTTCCATCCGTCAATTTCAGATTTCCATTTCAGTTTCATGCACCCCATCTGAAATTTGTTGAATGTCAATAGTGTATTTTTTTAAAAAAAAACTTATAAATGAACCTTGTCAATCTGGTGCGCGCATAAAATTAGGGAAAAAAAATTGTGTTTGATGGAAGTGTTGAGGCATTCAATGAAATGATTGAATATGGACTGGGTGATAACGGACAAAGGAAGATGTTTGAAAATCATTCGATAAAGTTCTTATGGGCTAATATTTTAATAAAATTATATGCTTAAAAGTATGCGTGCGTTATTATGCTGGAGAAGATTAGTAAAACCTGACTGAAGCTTTATTATTGAGTAACTTCATGTGAATATGGACTGCACGATAATTTATTTTATTACAGAATGAGTGAAGATAGATTTGGAAAATTAACTAGAAGGACAGTATGTGATCAATCAATCCCTCTAGAGATTGATATGAGGAACCTCCTTTCCTTAGACAAAAATCCACTTTCTCCTTCAAGTGCATAATCCTCCCCCTCATTTCTTGGCCCTCAGCTTCAATCATTACTCTTCTGATTGCTCTTTCAATCTCCATTCTCTCCAGCTTCCACTCTGAATGCAATCCAACTCTCCGGAAATGACTTACATATCTAGCATTCACCATTTGGTCCGGAAGATAAGGCTGGCAAATCATGGGGACTCCTTCACATATACTCTCCAATGTTGAATTCCAACCACTGTGTGTCCAAAACCCTCCAAGAGCAGGATGAGCCAGCACTTGCTGTTGAGGAGCCCATTTCACTATACATCCCCTTCCATCTATCATTTCCAATAACCCTTTCGGTAATGGTTCAACCCATTCTGCTCCGCTGACCAATCCTGGTCGAACCACCCAGAGAAAGGGCATCCTGCTATTGGCCACCCCCCAAGCTATCTCCAAAAATTCATCCTTCTTAATAGCAATAACACTACCAAAGCTTATATAAACTACAGATTTAGGTGCTTGTTTGTCTAACCAGGAAATGGATCTTTCGTAGTCTTGAGATGGTAAGCTGCCTGAAGAAGCTGGAAAGTACTTGTGGAGTGGACCTATTGGGAAAATTGGGATGGAAAGATACTTTTGGTGTGCCAAACTCAGTCCAACTTGTTCAAGGTCTCGATAGGAGTTCCATATCACTCCTGAAGAGGCCATTATCTGAGTATCAATAGCTGATACGAATCCATAAACATTTTCTTGATCAATGGTTTCAAGAACTTGAATGTCTTTGACTCTCAGTGGCGGAAACTCTGTCACAGGAGTTTCTAATGATTGGTGATCTGAGGGGAAAAACAAATGAAAAATTAATAACATTCCTGAGAATTTATCAATTAAAGAAAAGCTTATCGACGTACCTTGTACGGGAAGGTAAGCCTTTTCCCTTAGAATTGGATAGGCAGTAAAAGCAAGAAAGCCAGAGACACCGCAAGTCTGTAACACGATCGTCGGGAGCTTAAAGTCAGCAGCAACAGTATGTGTGAAGTACCAGAACGCATCCGTAATTAAGCAGCAGGGGGAAGAATCCTTATTCTGATCAGCCTTTGACTTCATCAATAACTCCGCCAAACAATCCCGAAATGGCTTGATGCACTTGTCGTTGGAAGCTGTAAAGAAAACAGCAACATCCTCAATGGAGGCTTCAGTTTCTGAGAAGCCATCAGGGAACGAATGGAAATCAAAATGAGGGTGGTTACAAGAGAAATAATTATTCGGAGATAAGTTGAAGTTGGTGTGAATTATGGTGATTGAAAATCCTCTGCTATAGAGGATGCTTGGAAGATGAAGCATTGGGCTTATGTGGCCTTGGAATGGCAGCGGGAAAAGTATCACTCGCCTTCCATTTCTTGGTACCATTCTGCCGGAATCATTTCGGCTCTCCATATGGTCTCCTGCTTCTTGCTTCTCTCGTCCCCCATGTCTATATATATTTAATCATGAATACAATCCTAATCGAAATGCATACATTTATCTCGGTGATTTTATGTGTTCTACCTTGCAGTTTGAAAATCATCATAAAATTAATGAAGATTTAAAAAATTTGACCACTGGTCTCACTTTAGAAACCACTGCTCTATCACAAAACAGACCTCACAATTTGAAAGTCATTGATGTATATCATAGAATACGATCCTAATAGAAACACATTCATTTATCTCATACACTGAAGGGTTATTTCATGCGTTTTACCTCACAGTTTGAAAATTATTAAATTATCATAAAATTAATAAAGATTTAAAAAATTTAACCACCGGTCTCACTTTAAGAACCACTGCTCTGTCGTAAAACAAACCTCACTCACATTATTAACATGGTAGGCCGATTTCACACAAATTCTCGTAATAAGATAATGTATAGTCACAATCGACAATCAAAATGGTGTCGACAATGAAAACAAATCCAGCCGGAGACTGATTTTTCATTATTGGTATTTTTAGAAACGATCATAAAATTGACTGAAAGTGCAGTATTGTGTATAAACAATTCGATCCAGTCGTCATCCTTCTTGGCTTTTTCCGTTGAGTGTCGAAATTAAGATGGGTCA
Source organism: Luvunga scandens (assembly GCA_030449905.1). NCBI lineage: Eukaryota > Viridiplantae > Streptophyta > Magnoliopsida > Sapindales > Rutaceae > Luvunga > Luvunga scandens. The sequence continues at coordinate 30,532 of JASUUG010001046.1, read as the reverse complement.
CCCAACTTCCAGGTGGCTTTTTGTTTTCCTGCCTTGTGGCAGACAATGTTAACTCACAGATTTTATATTAGCGTCTGATCTTTACTTTTTCGCGCCTTGATGTTTTGACTTCACGTGCCTGTCTTGAGAATTGGTGACTCTACTTCTTTAGTTTTAACATATATTCTTTCAAATTAACATTTTTAATCTTTGCAAATTTTTGTGAATATTCTTTATAGAACACATTATAGACTACAACAAAATAGATGCTCCAATTTAGAATATTAACAGATTGTATTCACTTGAAAATAATTTATATTATAATAAAATATTATCTTATTTATATTCATTGTTGCTGAGATGTTTATTATTTATTTAACATTTAAAATCTGTAGAAGCACAAATATAAAAATATTAGATTTAAGATTAAATCAATTAAGAATAAAACAAATAGATACAAAATAAGAACAATAATATTATAGATCCCAACAATTGATCTTACTTTCATTTACAATACTACACGTCGCTTATATATTGAATGATGAATACAAAATTACTCGTTATTATATTCTATCGTCTAATAAATAAATACCCCATCGAATGAGACTAGGCCCTAATATTAATTTTTTTTAAAATAACAATTGACATAAAATTAATGATGTGTTTACTTATCAGTAATTAGAATAAATTAGAATCAAAATGAGTTAGAATGAGAATAGAAAATTTGAATCAGAATAAGTTGTTTACTTTAATCGTAGGAATTGAAATTAGAATGGATTAAAATTCCATTAATGTGTTTACTTTATATTGGAATTGGAATCGTAATAAGGTGAGTTGTTTTAAGTTATTAAAATATCCTTAGTTAATTATACTAGTAACTATTATTATTATTATTATTTGTTCTTCAAGAGTACATGCATTTTTCTTTTTTTATGAATTTTGGGTTTTTATATTTTTTATTAGTTTAAAGGATAAAATTGGAATTATTGAAGTTCAATGGGGGTAATTTTATCTCTTCAATATAAGGGATTCTGATTCCCAACCTCTTGTTAGGAATCAAAACTCCATTCCTAAATTTTGGTGGGACTATTATTTACATTCCAATTCATGATATTATTTAAGAAGTAAATAGGATAATGAACCCATTCCGATTCATTGATTCCCATTCATGAAAAATAAACACAGCGTAAAGGTCTTGGTTCAATAACTGATGCTCCTTTCAAAAAGAGAAATAAATATACTTAATTATAATTTTATGAAATTAAAAAATAAAAATAAAAAGCACAAGAACGGTGAACCGGCTGGCGGCTCAGGCCGAGTAAAGACCGCCAAAACACAAACCCTAGCATTTAAACCTGAGCCTGACGGCAAGCATGAGCCAATAGAAAATGGGAAGTCTAGACGCAGAGAAGCTCTCAAAGAAGAAAGCCTCTCTCAAAACCAAGCCGAAGCCCGTCACTCCCATAGCAGCCGCCGTCCCAACCAAGTACAAGAAAAAGAAGCGGCAGAAGAATACTACCAAGAAAGCCAAACATGAAAACGGCAACAACGAGATACAAGCAGCATCGGCATCGGAGCAGCTCAGCTTCTTTCTAAACGAGTTTCAGTCAGCCAATGGCATTCAGCTCTCTTCCCTCGAGTTAGAAGCAATTAAAGGTCATACATCTACCCCATTTACTCCTTTACGGTTTTGGTTTCGATGATGTCACGATGAGGACCATAATGTAAAAACCATAGAATTGTGTAGGCTAAAACATAAAACCTGCAAAAATGAGGGGCCAGTAGTAAAATCTGCATATAAATAATTAAATTTTCAATTCAGTCCTTTATGTTTCTTTATTTTTCCTTTTTGTTAATTGTGGTAAGTTAAATTGTGCAGAGTCGTGCATTCTGGAGCTGTCTAGAAGCTTGGACCAAGATTCAAAGTCATTGGGGATGCATATGAAGGCAGCTTTTGGGTCATTATGGAAAGAAGTGCTAACTGAAGGACAGCTGTTGGAAGGGAAAATTGATTCAGGGTTTCCGGCTGTTCTCATTATTAGCTCCTCCGCCATGAGATCTATAGAGCTTTTAAAGTATATCATTTTTCTTTTTTTCATTTGAAATATAGTTGAACATAGCAAAGTAGAATATTAACTAGTGGCTGACACAGTATGATGCATATTATAAGACATCTTGATTTACATGTTACTATTAATTTTGTTCGTAATGCTACTCACCCTTTTGCTTTTAACATTTTTTGTGCTACTCTAGGGGTTTGCGCTCGCTGACTAAGGAGTGCCATGCTGTGAAGCTATTCTCAAAGCACATGAAAGTTGAAGAGCAGGTTTTTATCCCTCTTTTCACTTAATTTCTAAGTTTTTTTTTTAATTTTAAATTATTACTAGAGTGATGCAATTTCTAGATATATAAAGTTAGATGCATGAATTTAACCCATGTGTGATTAATACAATACCTGCCAATAGGGGTGTTCAGAATCCAATCCGATCCGCTCAATCTGTCTGATCCATAGAAATTCGATCTATGGATTGGTAGATTGAATTGGATTGAAAATTTAAAAATCTGCAGTTCGATGGATTGGATATGGATTTACTTATGTAAATCTGCAAGAATCTGCAAATCCACAAAAAAAAATTATTTAATTAAAAATTAAACTTTTAAATATGATATTAGTACTTATTAAAAATAAATAAGTTGAAATATAGTTACATTAACACCATATTATGTCTTATTCAATAATAATATAAAATAAAAAATAATTAAATAAACTAATATAGCTTCTTAAACAATTAATTTTCATATACTGATTTAAACAAATGAGATTTTTTCTTTTTGGTGTATTATATTTTGAAACTTTTAATGTATTTTTTAACTTTATTTAAACAATTAATTTATTTAAATCTTATTTAATTTTAAATTTGGTAGTAAATTTATTTTTATATTAAATTTTTTTATCTAGGTAGTTCGTGGATTGGACAAAATAAAAAATTTTTAGTCTACAAAAAAATCCGCAAAATAGTGGATTGGATATAGATTGGGTCAAATTCGCATCCAATCCGTAGATGTATAGATTGAATTTGTATTGAGTTTCACCGATCTGTGGATTGGATTGGATTGAAAATTTATAATCCGCAAAATCATGGACCGGATATGGATTGATGCTCAATTCGCAAAATCTGATCCGCAAACTCCCCAACCTGCCAATGATGTCAATGTATTATGTTCTTTGATTATTAGACTATTTTGATTGGTGAATCTGAAGAATTGTGTTAGATCATATTTGTAATGCAAATCTAGATAGAACAAACAGGTTTGTTAGTTAATGAGTGGTTACACTTAGATCTGTTCTTTTCCTTTTTTCTACCTTTTTTTTTTGGGGGGGGGGGGGGGGGGGGTTAAAATCCTATTAGTTTGTTACGTAGATATTATGCATCTTATATTTGCCTCTCTTTTATTGGTTGTTAGTTCACAAGGAAGAGTCGAGATGAATTACATTGGTGTAGGTGTCCTTATTTTTTGCACGTGTGGATCTCTTAAATAAATGGTTTAAATGTCAAAATAATAAGACTTAATTCATATAGCTTTCGTGTTGTGAAATTTTGCTTAGTGACATTGCATGTTGTTGTCAGCCTTCATGTTGTCTTGGAATCAGTGACTTCAAACATTGGAGGCCAAGTGGTAGATTCCTTTTGCTGTTATAGAGCCTCTCCATTCTATCTTTCTGACCTTGTCTACCAATTTGAAATTATTTTCTTGCATTGTTCTTTCATGTCACACTTGGGAAATGATGATACAACACCTATCACAAAAGGCAACAACGGTCTTTGAATATATATTATTTGCACGTCGATCGATCCCAAACTCTCAATGACTATAGTTATCTTCTAACCATCATGCAAAAATTTAGTTTCCTACACTGTTCTTTTGTGTCATGCTTGGGCAGTGATGGTACAAACATATTGTCATAAGGTAGCAATGGTGCTGAATCTATACAATTTGCGCACCAGTCTGATCCCTATCTCTCAGTGATTGTAGCTGTCTTCTAACCATCATGCATAGATTATTATCTCACTTTGTTCTTTCATGTCAGCTTGGGAAATGATGATACAAACATATTATCTTAAGCTAGCAACGGTGTTGAATGTATATTATTTGCACGTCAGTCTGATCCCAACTCTAAAAGATTGTGGTTTTCTAAAACTGTAGAAAGTTGACTTGTTAGGAAAGTTTGAAAGGATTTGGATTCCTAATTTGTAGGAATTTAAGATTTGATTTTCTATTTTTTAGGAGGATTTTTAGTTTCCCTTTTTTTTATTCAAATAGGTTAGTTTTTGAGGAAACACTTTTACTATAAAAACAGCTATGTATTAGTCATTCAATAGAAATATAAAAAAAAAAAACTGAGAAGATTTTCATTCTCAAAAATCTTCATGGTATCGAGCGCCTCGGTACTTTAGAAAACCCTAAGAAAATTCAATATTCCTTCCCTCTATCCTATTCTAAGCCTTCATATCCAACATGACAACAGAGCATCGAGTTCGTCCATCTCGGGCGTAACCGATTCGAGTTGCAGAGTGGCTACGCCCAAAGGCGTTGCAGAGATAATGTTTCATTCCCAATCACCGGTCATAGACTTAATGGGAATAATTATCCGCAATGGTCCATTCGATGTTCATGTTTGTCGTCAATGAAAGGCAAGGGCGAGTATCCGACAGAGAAATCATTCCTTCAAGTCCCTGGAGATGCTTCCTACGAAATGTGGAAATCGAAAAAACAATATGGTGAAGTCTTGGTTGATCAACTCAATGACCAATGACATTGGAGAGAATTTTCTTCTCTACGGTACAAAGACACCTAAATATGGGTAGCTGCCGGAGTTCTATTCCACCAAAGACAAAGACATCGCCATCTTTGAAATTGAATCCGCTCTTCATGATCCGTGTCAAGGGGGGTCTCAATGTCACACAATATTATAATGCCCTTTCACGTCTCCTGGCGCAAAGAACTTGATTCCTTTGAAGAATATGGATGGGAGTGTCCAGGAGATGCACGGAGATTCGAAAAATTATTGAGAACAAAAGAATCATCAAGTTTCTTGTTGGATTAAACAAGAACTTGGATGAGGTTCGAGGTAGAGTAATGGCCACAAAACCTCCCAAGTATTAGAGAAGTGTTTTCGAGGTTCGCAGAGAGGAGCTCGAAAAACGAGTAATGCTTAGGAGAAGCCTCAAGTCTTAATGACCCGAAATTTCATCACCTTGGCAAAAGAAAAGGAAACCAAGGAATGAGAGCAAGATGAAGAAAGGAGACCATGGTGTGAACACTCGTAGGAAACCAGGCCATACCCGTGAGACTTGTTGGAAAATTCATGGCAAACCGAACGATTGAAACCGACAAAACAAGGGACCGAGAAAGAAGGTCGTGGAAATGCAAAATGATTGTTGAAGAAAGTAATTCCAAGGACAAAATGACGAGAATCTAGTCTGCTCAAAGAAAGAAAGCGAGATGGAGGCTCTTGAAAAGATGTTTCGAAAAGTTGTTGTCCAAAACAATACCACAAAGAGGTTCATTAGCGGCCAAAGGTAATCACACATGTGTACTAACTGCAAATTTCAATCACCATAATGTATGGATTGTGGATTCGGGGAGCCTCGATCACATGACAGGGAAGAAATCAATATTGAAGGATTACGACCCATATAAGGGCAATTTGATCGTTAAAATAGCGGATGGCTCATTCTCGGGGTGGAAGGCGTTGGTTCGGTGTTTTTAAAAGATGAACTTGTCTTAAAAACGTCTTTATGTCCCGAATTTGGCGTGTAATCGCTTTCATAAAGTAAGATGGTGAATGACCTTAATTGCATTCTAAATTTACCTCGATTTGTGTGAATTTGATTTTGGAATCGGGGAAGATGATTGGCAGTGCTAGGATGTCTTCAGGGCTCTATCAACTTAAAGCGAATGGATCTCCTACAAGACAAACTCACAATGTTGCAAGTTTTTCTGTTCAAGGTCTTTCATTTGATTCTAATAAAGAGAATGAAGTTATGTTGTGTCACTATCGTCTAGGACACCCAAACTTCATGTATCTCCAAAAGTTGTTTCCTTCATTATTTGTCAATAAAGATCCAAAGTTATTTCAATGTGAAGTGAGTCAACTCTCTAAGCATTCTCGTAATTTTATCATATCCAACCTTACAAATCTTCAAATCCTTTTTCATTAATTCATAGTGATGTGTGGGGACCATCTAGGATAAAAATATAAATGGTACTAGTTTGTTTGTTCTTTTTGTGGATGATCATACTCGATTGTCTTGGTTGTTTCTAATGAAAGAAAAATCAGAGATTGGCCTTTTCTTTCAAAAATTCAATACCATGATCCAAACTCAATTTCAAACCAAAATCAAAGTCTTAAAGACTGATAATGCTAGAGAGTATTTTGAGAGTGTCTTGGGAGAGTATCTTTCAATCCAAGGGATGCTTCATCAAAGCTCTTGTGTGGATACCCCACAACAAAATGGGTAGCGAACGCAAAAACAGACATATCCTAAGTTGCTCGATCTCTTATGTTTTCCACAAATGTTCCTAAACATTTTGGGGAAGCGATTCTTACAAAGAAGCTATCTCATTAACCTGGGATGCCTTCTAGAGTTCTAAAATTCAAAACCCCACATCAAGTTCTACTTGATCCTTTTAATACTCGAGTCATGTCCCCCAGTCCCTTCAAAATATTTGGGTGTTCTGTGTTTGTCCATATTCACTCTCAACATCGTAGCAAACTTGATCCTAGAGCTCTTAAGTGCATTTTCTTGGGGTATTCATCCAATCAAAAGGATACAAATGCTATTGCCCTAAGACTAGGCGCTTTTATAGCTCTATGGACGTGACCTTTTTGAAAATCAACCTTTTATTCCAAATCGGCATTCGGGGAGAACAAGACACAAGAATATCGCTTTGGGAAATTGAGTCTCAAAATTTCATTCTAAATTCACCAAATCAAGTCACATGTCCTGTTTCCTCTTCCCCTATATCCACCAGGTCTGACCATTGTTTTAATGAGTCAATTATCACTTCCATTCCCAATTTTGAGTGTCAACAAACCATAAATCCAGTTTCTAAAGATTCCTTGCAGGAAACAAAACAAAGTGAGTTTCGTGTCTATACAAGGAGATGTAAGCAGCAAGGAGAAAAGGCCCTGCAGCCATCCTTGCACGGTCATAATTCTGAACTGCCACCAGAATTTACACAATCACAAGGTAAAACTGATTCTGAACTGATTTCTGGTGATTGTGAAGAAAAGGCTGAGTTGAATCAGGATGAGCATGATCTTGAAACAATTGATGATAGGCCTATTGCTTTGAGGAAGGGAAGGAGGACATGTACAAATCATCCAATTCATAATTTCATCTCATACAGAAAATTATCTCCTACTCACAGTGCTTTTGTGAGTTCTATTGATGAAGTGCAGGTGCCCAAATCTATTCATGAGGCTCTAAAGATACCGGAGTGGAGAGCAGCAGTTCTAGAGGAAGTAAAAGCATTGGAGAAAAATGAAACTTGGGTGGTGACAAAGCTGCCGCTAGGCAAGAAAGTGGTTAGTTGTAAGTGGATTTTCACCATTAAACACAATTCGATGGAAGTATTAACTTAGGTTCAAGGCTCGACTAGTGGCGAGAGGATTTACACATCTATGGCATCGACTATCAAGAGACATTTGCACCTAGAGCCAAACTTAATATCTTGTAAGAATTTTACTCTCCCTAGCAAAACTAACCTTGATTGGCCGTTATACCACCGGGCGTAAAGAATGCATTTCTAAATGGAGACCTTGTGTAAGATGTATATCTAGAGATTCCACAAGGTTTTGATGTATAAGTCGATTCCAAAGACGCTTTTCAAGCTCAAGAAATCATTATACGGGCTTAAGCAATCACCTCGAGCATGGTTTGATCGATTCACAAGGGCGGTGAAAAGGTTTGGATACATTCAATGTCAAGCAGATCACACAATGTTCATCAAGCACCTTGAAGCAGGTAAGAAAGCCATACTCATTGTTTATGTAGACGACATAATACTCACAGGGGACCATTGTGAAGAACTACAAAAGCTTAAGACTTTTTTGGCCAAAGAATTTGAAATCAAAGACTTAGGAAACCTTAAGTATTTCCTAGGAATGGAGATTGCTAGATCTAAACAGGGAATATCGGTCTCACAAAGGAAATATGTGTTGGATTTGTTAAAGGAAACTGGTATGCTTGGCTGTAAACCAGTTGAAACACCTATGGATGCAACTACAAAATTTAGAATACAGTCTAGTGAAAGTCCTGTGGATAAAGGGAGATATCAACGGCTGGTTGGGAAACTTATTTACCTATCCCATACCCGACCGGACATAAGTTTCGCTGTGAGTGTTGTTAGTCAATTTATGAACAATCCGACCGAAGAGCACATGGAAGCAGTGTATCGAATTCTGAAGTACCTGAAATTAACTCCAGGACAAGGTTTATTCTTCAAGAAATCAGCAGAAAGAGGTGTGGAGATTTTCACAGATGCAGACTGGGCAGGATCAGCCACTGACCGGCGATCAACCTCCGGGTATTCTACCTTTGTTTGGGGAAATTTGGTGACATGGAGGAGTAAAAAACAGCCAGTGGTAGCAAGAAGTTCAGCTGAAGCCGAATTCAGAGCACTAGCACTGGGAATTTGTGAAGGAATGTGGCTAAAAAGAGTCTGTGATGAATTAAAAGTTTCTATTGTAGGTCCTATGAAGATGCTATGTGACAACCAATCTACTATTAGTATAGCAAAGAACCCGGTGCATCATGACCGGACTAAACACGTGGAGATTGACAGACACTTTATTAAAGAAAAGATTGAAGACAACATCATTGATCTATCTTACATTCCTACAGGACACCAAACGGCAGACATTCTCACTAAAGCTTTACCAAGGAAGTCATTCGAGTTTTTAGTATCCAAGCTTGGATTGCATAATATTTACAATCCAGCTTGAGGGGGAGTGTAGAAAGTTGACTTGTTAGGAAAGTTTGAAAGGATTTGGATTCCTAATTTGTAGGAATTTAAGATTTGATTTTCTATTTTTTAGGAGGATTTTTAGTTTCCCTTTTTTTATTCAAATAGGTTAGTTTTTCATTCTCAAAAATCTTCAAAAACATATAACGAAAATTGGAGCTTTTTCTTCTTTTCTCTCTAAAGGAGGATTTTTCTTTTTTCTCTCTTTTGTTTATCAAGAATATCTATATTTCTTTTTTGTGAATCCTTGTCCATTCTTGTACCTTTCCATTTTGATTATTAATTGACTTTTTTTTTTCCTGCAAGCAAAAGTCTATATTTTCTTTCTGATATATAAACATGCAAGTTGTGTTACTAATGAAAGGGACAGCAGTTACAGCAGTGGATTGGATCCTCCCCTCTCTCCTCCCAGCGCCCCCCCCACCCAAAAAAAAAAAAGAAAAAGGATCAGGCCTTGAAAAAGAAATCTGAGCTTGAAAACAGTCCCTTGTAGAAAATTCACTCTATACAAATCCCTTCCCAGATGGGGCATATGAAGAAAATGATTAGTCTTGAAAATCTTTTATAACCAAAGCCTATACGAGGGCAAACAAGTTGAAATCTGTTCCATAAACTATCCATGCCTTTTCGTTAATATCCAAAAGTATTATTTCAATTTTTTTTCCCTTATATGAACTGTTGGATATTTTCTCTCGAAGGCCATTTTCTATTTTGGGAAACAAAATGGTAAAAACATGTTCAGTAAATTGTTTTGTGAAAATGATTTGTATGTGTAAGCAATTATTTCACATAAGCTTTTTGATATCTGTCATTTTCTGTGCAAGGGCTATATATTTTTGATGAATTGCTTGTTCCTGGTTCAACATACGAGAGTAAAAGATATTTGGTTTCATCTTAATAAAGATGAGCATAAATTTTGTTATCATGAACTTTGTCTTGTGGTATCTATTTCTTTTATTAACTGGCTTTCAAATTCAAAATTGGATGATAATTGCTAGATCTGTCGAAAATGTTTTGATAACATGTTGGATGGTCATTTGTACTTAAGTTATAAGATAGAACCCAAAAATAATATTTAAACTGCTAGAGTGCCCTGCAATTCCACATGATTTGCCAACTTTGTCTACTTTCTGTTGTTATTCTTGGATTTCTATGTTTATTGTTTATCCTTTATGGCTGATGCAGGTGTCTTTGTTAAAGAACCGGGTTAATTTTGCTAGTGGTACACCAAGCAGGTTAGTATTGACTGCCAAATACATTAGTACCTTCTAAGGGATGTCTGTTTCTCATTCATGTTAGCATTATCCTTTTAAATTTTTTTATTCAAATTTCAAACTTTATCCTGGGAAAATGTGGGACTGTTTTGGAGAATGTTTTAACCCTTTGGATTAAGGAAAGCTGAGATGCTTAGGAGGTGTATAGTTTCAGCTAAATTGTGGGTTATTTGGAAAGAGAGGAATTGCTCTATTTTTGAAAGAAGTAGAGAGAAGCAAGCTAATTGCTTGTGGTAGAAAGCCCATTCTTTGTAGGGGTGGGCAAATAACCCGATCCGATCTGAAAAATTCAGGTTCGGACTGGATGCAGATGAACCCCTCAACCAGGAATTTGTCCAACCCGATCCAAAAATCCGATTGGGCTACACAAAATAAAAAAAAAAATTGTTTGAAATAAAAATGTAAAACCTATTACTACACGTACACACACCACACCACTCAGCACACAAACACACAGACATCCAGTCACCACACATACACAACACACCTCTCGCCACATACACACACACAGCCAGTCAGCAGTCACCACATAGCAGCACACACAGGACCGCCATCTGACATGACCCAGACTGTCAGACCCAGTCACTGACACAACCCACATGCACACACAGACCCAGTCACCCTCTCACTGACGCAGGCTCTGCTGCAGCACCAACCCAGGCTGCCGCGATGTGCCAATGTGATCTGCTGCAGCTTGCTCCACTGAACTCAATCCAAAATTTTTTATCCGATCCGAATATAATCCAGATTAGATTACAAGTCAGCTTGAGTTCGGATTATTTTTTTCCCAACCCGATTAAACTGAAACCCTATCAGATTGATGCGAACCCAAATATGTCCAATATTTTGCATCGCTGGATCCCCTTAGGCCGAATTGCCTGAATAGGATTAACAAAATTATTGAAATGGCTAATGTTCTCAAAAATAAAGAATAGTAGAAAGTGATAGAATTAGAAATTGTATGCAATGAATCATTGGATTATATGTAACACTTTGTTTGATATTCTTTATTGTACTTTGTTTTCACTTTGTTTGATATTAGTCTTTATGTTTTGTCAATTATGTATTTAAGTTTGTCAATCATCTTGTTAAATGATATGGTTTTTGTTCCTTTCTTATTTCATTTCCAGGATAAAGAAGTTAATCGACATTGAGGCATTGGGGCTTTCAAGGTTATCTGTGATTGTACTTGACATGCACACAGATGTGAAGGGCTATTCCTTGTTTACACTGCCTCAAGTCAGGTCTGATTATGAGTTGGCCTGTTTGCATTTTCTTTTGTCTGTTGGTAGTTCTTTTATCTTACCTTTGTTTTAATTATTTTTCATGTTCTATATTGTAAACTATAAACACATATTTTGCGTAATTCATAACAGCTTTTTGCAAGGTTTATGTTTTACTGAATTTGCCAAGGAATTTTAAGTTCTTTCTGTGAACAAAACAAATTTGAAGAATTAAGAATGAGATTCTTGTTGTTTGAAAAGCACTGAAAACTTAGGTATTAAAGTTCCATTGTACAAGGAAATATGCATTTATGAATTCAGAAGTATACATCTCTTATCAATGTGACTTATGGATATATTGTAGTTTTTCAAAGGTGTGCTGTTTTCAACTTATTATTAATTTCAAACAACAAGAATGAGATTCTTGTTATTTGAAAAGCACTGAAAACTTTGGTATTAAAGTTCCATTGTACAAGGAAATATGCATTTATAAATTCAGAAGTATACATCTCTTATCAATGTGACTTATGGATATATTGTAGTTTTTCAAAGGTGTGCTGTTTTCAACTTATTATTAATTTTACGTTCAACTATTTTTGGCAGAGATGAATTTTGGGACTTGTACAAAACCTACTTTCACCAACGGCTGCTGCAAGGTGATCTACAAATATCTCTGTATGGTCCAATTCCTAATGGTAATGAGTTTAGGGGTAGGAGGAAAAATCTTGAGGAATAAAATTTTGTTGGTTTAATATAAATTTGTTTGATATTATCTATCAATCAATTTAAAAAATTTCCGAGGGCTACGTTTGTCACAATCCATGTGAAACTTCTCCATTAGCTAACTCTTAGGCCCCATGACATCTAGTTTTCCCCACTGGAGAAGGAAGACTGGGTCATTTATGGTTGGATTACATTATTATCACAAGCAATAGGTTGGTACCCAAAAAAAGGACCACAATGAGCTTGGCTTTAGTTCCTATTTGTTGGCTTCAATTCATCGGTCATTGTGGTCTTGGAATATTAATTGTTAGTTGAGGGGGTATATTTTAGATTAAAGTGATGTGGCTTTGAATTTTTAGGTGTAGTGGTGGTTGATAAACATGAGTTTACCGAGTATAATTTTGATGTGTTCCAAGACTCTAGCTTGGCTTTAGCACCTATTTTGAAGCTTGATGTGAGTTAGTTTTGCTGGAAAAATAATATTATATTTTCCAGTAAGCTTATGTTGCTTGAAGGCTTTAGTTTAAAATTTGATATGGCTCTTATCAAGGTTGTTTATTATATATATGTGTGTATCTGTGTATGTGTGTGTGTATTTATATATCTTCTAAAGGAAGATGAGGTTTAATAGGGTGATTATTTTGGAATTCAAAAGGGTGTGCAAGTAAAACTGTAAAAGGTAATTTTCAAAATTTGAGTGTGCAAAATAAAGATAAATTCATAACTCATCAAATAGGTGTGCAGAGTAAAATGCTGCTGAAGAGTTTTTTAAAGGTGCGAATAGCGCAAAATAAATAAATGCTTTTATTTTTATATATAATTTTTTTGTTCACGGGAAAGATGTGCAAACACTTGAAAAGAATACAGATAAAACGATTCTTCAGAAGCACTTCAATACTTAAGTGTGTTAAACAAAACTCTTGGCAATCTCTCCGTCAATAAGCAATTAAAATACTTGAGATTTAAAAAAAAATGTTTGAATTTAATTTAATTTAACTACATAATTTCCTTTGTGTAATTTTTAGTGTTTTATATCTCTGTTCATCATACAAGGTCTTCAATTCGGCATTCCCACAAATTTTATGTTGGATTCACCGCTCTGTCTTTTTTTTCGAAGGCTTTTTTCTAATTGTTTCTTTTTTGGGTTACTTGTATAACAATGATACGGGTCCAATTACAATACAGCTATGGTTTCATATTTCATCTTTTGTTTTTTTTTGTGATCTAACCATTGGATCCTACTTAAGAGTTGCAAAAGCCATCCTAACGGCTGGGATATAATTATTTGGTCATTAACAATACGGTCCCTTGTGTTTACTAAAAGAATAAGAAAAGATTAAGTTTTAAAATTTTGACACATTAGTCCATTAAAATATTTTATTATCAAAGGTAATTCAGTAAATGAACATATTTATTTATTAAAAATATGGATGGATTATTTTAGCTTGTTAAATACTCTTCACTCCCATTTACTTAAAATATTAATTGAATTATAATAATAATATTTTGTTTTAGTGTAACACAAGATTGGACAAGGTTTTATATAAATTTTGATAATATTAAAATGAAAATTAAATAAATGTTAAATAAATGCTTGGATAGTCATTTAAATTTCATTATAGAGTTTATAAATAATATTTTCAAAATAATAAATTTCTATATGTAAATTTGAGATTATGTAAAATTACTTACACTTTATTAAGTTGATCAATTATTTATTTAATGTGAAAACAAGTAAATTGTATAATATATATTTAATATTATATTACTTAAATTTAAAATTATAAAGAATGAAACTTAAATTTAAAATTGTAAAGAATGAATAATAACTTAAAGTAATAGATTATGGGAGAATCCCTTTTAAAAAAAATAACTTTTAGGGCTTCAACATAACCTTTTTATTTTGTGTTGCTAGCATAAGACAAAAATTTAGTCTAAAAAACTTATTTTAGGGGTCTCTTTAGGGTAAAAAACTTCATTATCACAGAATAATTTGGTAAGTCTAAGATATATTATTTTGAGTAGGACTATTGGCATCCCTCCAAATAGCCCTTAAAGCCGCTTTAATTATTTTACAATTTTAACATTTATTAGATTTATATAATAGGACAATTTTTAATTAAACCTCAACTTAAAAGTCAAATAATTTTTTTTCTTAAAAAATCTAACATTTTAGAAATTAAAAAGGTTACTTTTTCCTTTAATTTTTGGATAAAGAATTTATCACTGATAACTATAATGGAGAGAATGAAAACCTATTAATTTTTCTTTTAAATGGAAGAGACCCCAATGTTGAAATGGGCTTTAATAATAAAAATTAAAGAATAAGGTTTACATAATAATTTTTAATTAAGGGTATTTTTGTTTGATGGAGGTGTTAAAAGAATTTTATAATTTTTTAAAAATATTTTAATGGGATTGATTTAGAAAAAGGGGTGTTAAGAAATATTTAGAAGGGTGTCAATAGTTCCACTCGACTCACTTTATTATTTTTAGTTTACTTATTCATGCCAAACACTATACTGTGATTAAATTTGAGTAAAGTGAGCTAATTTCACTATTTTTAAACCACATTCAATAAGTCCTAATTAATTAGATCTTGTTATAAAAAGTAAAATATAACTCCTTTATTACAGTGGTAAAGAATAAAATATAAACACAATAAATTTCTTTTTAAAAGAATGCAAGTATCATCCTTCTAAGGTTTTTTATTCAAGAAATTAATTTAATTTATGTAATTAGAAGACTCTCAATTTTTTTTATATTTTAGAAGAATTATATATTTGATAACAAATAAATTAAGATTTGAAGTAAGGCATACTGACTGAGAAGGAGATAGAGAGAATAATTTTTTTAGAATTTTAAAATTATTATATTTTTATTGGGCTTACTTATTACATAAAATTATTAAAACTTATCATTTTTATTATTTACAGAAAATAATAGGTATTGTTGAAGAAAATGCCAAACAATTTTTTTAGAAATTTAAAATTATTATATTTTAATTGGGGCTTATTGTATAAAATTTTGAAACTTATAATTTTTATTATTTACAAAAACAATAAGGACTGGTAAAAAAAATTACCAAAATAATGTTTGGTACAATGGGGGCGAGATAGTTTTGCCCCAACGGTAAATATATAACAAAAGCAAGTTGTGTTTATAGCAAATAATTTGTGCGATGCAACAAATAAATTGTGAAATTAAACCCCCAAAAGCAGTGTTTGGAACAAATGCATGATATGATAGACTTTTACCAGAGCCGATTTCTTTTTCATGCCAGCTGATGATTTACGGTCTCATAATCTTTTGTTTTTCTTTTTTTTTTTGATAACTAATAATTAAAGTGTATGAGAAAAAGAATAAATTATGAGTTCATGTAAATCATAGATGATGCAATTTAATACGACTTATTCTGCATTCAGCAACAAAAAAAGCGTATGGCATGGAGAAGTCAAAATAGGCCACATTTGATTTTGTTCTTTATATGCACCATGCTATTGCCTTTAGTGGAATAGCCACCCACGCTTCTAGAAGTTGACTTCAGGAGTGTTTCGGAACTTTGACGAAAATAACCTTATTAACTTGTACTTTTGCCACGGGAAGAGTCAAGACGCTCCTGTCGCACGTTGTTTTTTTTTCTTTTTTATTGGATCACTCAATCAGATGGAATTCACAAGAGAATGAATTTTTTTAATATTTTATTTACATTGCTTATCATTTATATGGCGATGGATAATTCTAATTGGTAGTATGAAGTTATTTTAACTTAAAATTTAGACAACAAATTTATAGTTGTTATTGATTTTATCAAATTCTATGATAGAGATTTAGATCTAACATGTAACATAATAATAATAATAATAAATATTCACATTCCAAACCCCATTTTATCTTGTAAAGTTTAAATTGAATCCGATTATATTTTAAAAATTATTTCATAATGTAACTAATCATTTAATTTTGAAGGAAGTAACCTTGAGAGAGAACTCTCAAGCCGTTGACTCCCTGTGTTGTTTATAATCATTGTTCCTTCTCCATTGACTCATCAACAAAACGTTAATTCACTTGTATTGTTTATGCGTTATGTTTCTTTTGTGAATCTTGATTCGTCAAATATTGTGTGGAGCATCGTCTTGCTAATCTGAATAACATATGGTTAGTTCGGTTGATATTGTGCGAGCATTGAGTTAAATGATTATGATTCATTTTTATTTTAATGAACGTCTCCAATTAGATGAATGTTGAAAATTGTGTCGCCTATTGAAATTAACCCGTAAAAAAAGTAATTTGTGTAGTCCGACAATAATTTTTTTTTTTTAAAAATAAATTAATTGAAACTTGCAATGTAGTTTAAGACCCTAAATAAGTAAGGGGCATTAAGGATTTTTTACAAGATTCAAGAGTGATTTTGAGAAGTTAAAAACTAATTATGTACTTGGTAAGTTCTTTTAACTTTTTAAAATCAGGTAAAGAGTAACTTTTAAAATTCACTTTTATACTTATTACAATTCTATATATATTCCCACATATATTATAAAAATTTAAAATTATTCTTATTAATGAATAAATAAAATCATTAACTTTAAAAAGATTATTGTTACTACCATTTAGATTCGGATAGCAAAGTAAAAGATAAAATTAATAATAGAAAGTATTTATTCTAATTATCAACTATTATATGTATGCAAAAAAAATTATATACACGTTTATTATTTTTAAATAAAATTTATTTAAGATTATGTCAAACTCAATCTTTATACTATTATAATAGTGTAATAGTAAAATTTATTAAATACATATTACCGCTTTTAAAACTTACGGTACTGTTAAAATTAAATTTTACCCAATATTTATTTGATTTGTTTCAAAATTGATTATTTTTATAGCATAGCTAACAACAATTATTTTAAAAATTTTAAAATTACCAAACTAGCCATAAAACATAAATTATAAATCTAAAATTTTGTTTTCACAAAAAAAAATATTGAGCTTCATTGTGAATATCAAATTAGTATGTTCAAGACTTCAAACAAACACTAGATGAATATCAATGGTTCAATATAATTTTTCTAATTAATCCACTCTTAGAGGGATGAAAGATGCATTGATTCCTTCTAGTTTCCCAACAAGATTAAGATTAAGGCATATTATTTATCCTCCTAGAGTCAGACTGATGTATATAATGATTTATAAATAAAAATTATTTACCCAACAAAGTCGACTGATTGATTTACGTTGTTTGTTTTTGTTACTACAAATTGACGAACAATACCTAACTCAATAATTGCTTGCTTCAAGCCTTTAACAGCAACCATGGATGCGCTCTTGATGCGAGTTACAAGGGATAACAACGTAACATGCAAGCGGTTGGTAGGGTTAACGGATTAAAAATCCATTGATCTAAATTCCAATCTAGTGAAACAACATCGTTTCACTTTGAAATAGAACACAAATTATGAAGATGGAATCTACAATTCCAAATTACAATCATAATTAATAAAGGGTTAAATTTAGCTATTTAGGTCTTCAGAGGCATGCTTTAGTTTATTGTGAACAATTTGTTTTTTTTTTTGTTTTTTTGTTATGATTTTCCCTGTATTACCATGAACTTCCCATATGGTTCTAAGAAGATGATAGTATTTTTTTTTATACATAAAAGAGAAGAAAATAGAAATATAATAATTCTCTTTCTCTTTTGGTATGCTGTACGCAATGCATGACGAGACTCGGCAATCCATTACACTGCTAGCAAGCATTGTTTCACTTCGAGGGCCGTCTTCTAATTGGAAAAGACCGTAATGTTTCTCTTCATTAGCTAAAATGGAATAGTAATATTACGACTATAAATTCTTATACAAATTATTTTTATACAAATTAATATGATATTATATGATTGGTTCAATAAAAATAAATCAACCTTGTACGTAAAATTTGTTAAAACAAAAAATGAATAAAATAATAATGATAATAATAATAATAACAAGAGGACAAGTCAAAGGTGATTTTGTTTTTTTGTTTTTTTTGTTGAATCAAGCAAACGCAATGCTTAGGTATTATACATGTCATTTCATTTTTTTCCAAGAACAATTAGAAAACGGTTCTAAATTTCCTATTTTGGATAACAACATGTCTTGTTATTGATAATAATGTTGTCGTTACACGTTTGCATGTATCCCGTAGTACATTACATTTAGATATATAAATTAGATATAGAATGAAAATTTCTTATCAATAACGAAAAATTAAAATGACTGATTTATATATTATGTAGGATGGTCACACGCTCCAAAAATATAAAGAAAAAGTTAGGTAGCGTTTATTTTTTTGTCTAAACTCTAAATAAGTCTGAATTTTTCTAAAGTCTGAACAGATCTGAATATGAAAATCTGAATGACATATTTGTTTTCCTTTTTTTAATATATGAATATAAGTGGCATCTTGTTTGTTTTTATAATAAAAAAAATCTTAAACTTGGTTATTTGACATTTATGTATCGGTAAATTAAAACAAAAAAGAGGATTAGATTTTATGGTTTAGGAAATAAGTTATTATTATAAGATATTTTGGAAATATAATATTTACTTATCGTTCGTGACATCTTTTTCATTCGGATAAAAGTCACAGTTTCTCTTCTATTCAAACGTAAATGTTTAAAAATCATATATAAGTTCCAAAAAACAAACAAGCATATTTTAAAAAAGGTCTAAAATTCATAAAATTTCAAATTTCAAATATTTAACAAACAACCTCTTAGTTAGCAGTTAGCAAAGGCATTGAATATTGATGACTCATAACACTAATCCTCTTTAGTTAGCCTCCATGAATAAAAAATTTAAATAGTTCTTACCTTTGCCATAAAAAATGCTATTTCTAAAATCATTTGAATAACAATCCTTGTAAAATTTACATCATTCGGTACTGCTAGCTAGAAGTTTTTGTTATAAATTTATCAACACCAATACAAAGCGCACAATATTATTAGTAAGAGAAAGAGAGAGCACAAAATAAGGATATAAGTATAGAGAGTGATCTTTTGCATTTAATTTCAAGTGCGAGAACGAGATGAACGCTCCTTTCATTGTCTCGTGACAATGAAGTGAAGTAAGTGAATAATATCAAGAAACATCATGGATCATAACTCATAGCGAGATTAAAAGTTACTAGTAGTGGGGAGATAAAAATTAGTTTTGATAAACATTCACACAAATTTCAATATCCTCCAAACAATTATGAGAGTTTTGATAATAACTCTACACAAGTCTATCAATTTTGACAATTGTGTTATATGAGATTCCATGATTAAAGTGAGTTTTTTTATTAATGTCAAAACAAATTAAGGACCTTTTGCTAAACCTTTGTACCAGAAATAATAATAGGAGCATATTCTCCTTTTCGCTCTTATCTTTTGCTCTGCAAATGCACGATGTGTGAATGTGAGACTTTGCAGCGACCACCCATTATTGCCAGCCAGCGATAACTTGCGGTGGCTATATTCTAAAAGTTCTCAGTCGAGGACCAAAAAATTTCTCATCGTGTGTTTTATTATTGTATATGAAAATATCCTTGCGCGCTAATTAAAAATTTGATAAAACAAAAGTGAATAAAATAATCATAATAATAATTATTATAACAATAGTCAAAAGGTGATTCGTTTGTTCTTTGGAATAAAGCAAACGCAATGCTTAGGTATTATAGATGTCATTCAAATATTAGACCCAAAAAAACTAAAAAGGTGCATTTACTTGTAAAATTAGAGATTCCAATCAAAATAATCTAAAACAACAAAGAAAGAAGTTGGCTGGCTGACTATGGCGTTGATGAATTTAAAATTTTCTTCTCTTTGTAATTCTAATCCAGTTGGTTAGCTTTCTATTTTTTATTTTATTTTTTTTGAAAAGGCATCTATTGATTTTGTTTGTGCAGTGACTGGTGACTCACAAACTGGATTGAGCGACAGATTGGATTTCTTTGGCCTTCCTAAGTTTGCTAGATATATTTTATGTGGGTGGTTGATTTGGTATAATTTTCGTAGTTTATTGTGGCTTCCAAATTTGAATAGAAGCTTACCTTTTCATTGGAAATGTTAATTTTTAATTAATTTGAATGTCAATCCACCTAATCTGATACTTGAAAAAGATCTTTGTTAAGTCTATAAATAAAATGTTTATCTCATTGCCATACGAGGAATCAAATCTTGAAGGACTCGCCAGTCTTATATGAGATTCACGATTAATGGTATAATATTTTCTTGGCATCGTATAGGATACCATGAATGTATGATTTTAATTTCTCTTTTTTTTGGGTTTAATGATGTCATCGTGATGAGCTTCGTCGTTGTCATCAAGGACACCTATCCATTAAGTTGTGTATCTTATTCGTTACTAATAAATTTTACAAGAAAACGTACTGATCACAATTCTTAGGGTTTCGATTTGACCAAATAAATGCTTAAAAATATGTTAATCAAAATCCAATCTTAAAAAAAAAAATTGCAATTAAAATCTACCCCAAAAAATCATAATGAACAAATCATGTACTTACTTGTTTTGACCAAACTTGAAAGGTGTGAATATCGAGCAAAAAATGGAATCAACTGTAAATTAGGAATATCGAGTGTAAATTTGGAATGTGTGTGAAAATTGACTCGAATGAGGAGATATTTTAGAGGCCCCCATCATGATTACATAAGATTGACATCATCATTATGATTGGTCCAAGGAGGTATTGTGGACCCCACCCAAAATGTTCCCCCCACATATCCAACTTCCAGTCTGTGTACTCGGACTCAGACCCAACCAAACCCTTCAATTTTTTTTTTTTTTTTAATTTTTTAATTTATAAAAAAAATATTTGTCTTCCAAAATTCTCCCAAAGACAGTTATATATATAAAGGCCTATAGTTGTGCGAAGAGAAGCATACCAACTTTGCCAACAAAAAGACTTGGTTCTTGTTGTGGTATTCTATGAGAGCTTTAACTAGTTTTAGAAACAGATTGCATTTCAAATTATACCCTGCTGCTGCAGCAATCGAAAGCAACAACAAGATCAGAAACATCATGTCATCATCGGACGAAAGTCCTTGCTTCAGCAGGCCGAGAATGGTGGCCAAGAAAGTTCATGGCAAGCTTTCACATGATGGCGACGGTGCTGTTGTCAGGAGAGCTATTGGAAGGTAATAAAATTAGATTGCTCTCAATAGGGGATGGTTTTTTTTTTTTTTTTTCCTTGGAGATTTTATTCAATGTTTGTTGATGGGTTCTTGTTTCTTTTATTTCTTAAGAGGTGACTTGAGGAGTTTGGATCCTTTTCTAATGTTGGATGAATTTTCAGGTATATTCTTCTTATTTTTTTCTCCATTAGTCTTGTTTCGTTATTCATTAATGTATGATTAACAAGAACATGCATTTTATTCTGTGTTCTTGGTTTCAGTGTCTCCTCCTGCTGGATTTCCGGATCATCCACACAGAGGTTCTTGAATTGAAATCTTTGATTGTTTTTCAAAATGATTTTTTTTCTTGGATTAATGGTCTTTTTCATGATCATTAATGCCACTTTTGAATTTCATTTCATTTCGTCAACTCTGTTTTTGCAGGTTTTGAGACTGTTACATACATGTTACAGGTAAGCTTTTATTTATTTATCTTAAAAATCTTTACTTAATTTGGGTTTGAATTTATAAGAAACTAAATTCTGGGCTTTTGTAAATTTCAGGGAGGAATGACTCATCAAGATTTTTCAGGTCACAGGGGTACAATCCATACAGGTGATGTACAGGTAATTAAAAAAGAAAAAAATATCAATTAATCAAAAATCATAAGATGTTTGATTCTTCACATTTGTATCATTCGTACAATACAAGTTACCATAATTAATCTTTTGAATTTTTTTTTTTTTTGGGGTGCAGTGGATGACAGCAGGAGAGGAATAGTCCACTCCGAAATGCCTGCCGGTGAAGGCGTGCAAAATGGTTTACAACTTTGGATCAATCTATCTTCCAGAGACAAAATGTATGTGACAAATGCCAACTTACTTCAAAAGGCTTTTCAGATTTTATAAGCTTCTTCTCATAATTCCAGCACTGAGATATGCATTTTATGATTGCAGGATTGAACCAAGGTATCAAGAACTTCCAAGCGAGGAGATTCAAAGGGCAGAGAGATGGGGTTGAAGTACGGATAATAGCCGGAGAATCGATGGGCGTGCGATCTCCGGTTTACACGAGAACACCAACAATGTTTCTTGATTTTACTTTGAAGCCCAGAGCTCAAATTCACCAAAGCATCCCAGAAACATGGAATGCTTTTGTGTATACGATTGAAGGTGAAGGGGCTTTCGGCACGGTAAACTCATCGGCTGTGTCAGCTCATAACGTTTTAGTGCTGAGTCTTGGGGACGGCCTAAGTGTTTGGAACAAATCTTCAAAGCAATTGAGATTTGTGCTCATTGCAGGGCAGCCATTGAACGAACCGGTCGTGCAATACGGCCCTTTTGTGATGAATTCACAGGCTGAAATCGATCAGACCATTGAGGACTATCAGCTCTGCAAAAATGGGTTTGAAAATGCCAAGTACTGGAGGTCTCAGTCTCAATGAGTGAGAGAGCAGCCCCGATCCCACAATCCCCAGAAAGAATAAAAGGATAATAATAGCAAAAGGAAGCAGCTGTAGTTCTATCCCAATCAAGTAGGAAATTGAAAAGACAGGCCTTCTAGAAGGGATTCAAAGTGCATATTGAGTTGTGGATGAGCAACTACGTTCACCACTAAAGTCATTATGTTGATGGGTCGGCTCATCTTTTCGTTCATCTCTCTCTCAATATATATATAGATATATATATTTATATTTATTTTTCTTTTCTTTTCAGCAAGATTTTTATAATCATTCTGTTGTAGTTGATGATTGGAATTTGAATCTGACTTTTATTATTGTTCGTTTTAATTTTCTTTGATCTTTAAGATCGTTTCTGTTTGATGGACAAATCGTGAATGGTGGTGTGGTTGGCCTTTGCTTGTGAGTTGGTTTCTCACCTACAAATTAGAAATGCAATAACTTGAAGTCTTGAACCACCAATATAATACTTCCACAAGTAAAAATGGCGCGTGTGTAATTGGTGACAAGCAAGGGTTCTAGATTCTAGAATTGATGCGAAGGATTGCTACCAAGACGTAGATTCACGTAGTCACATCATGTAATGCAAGCGATGCCTTCGGTTCACATCTTCAGCAATGGGTGTTATGACTAATTCGAGTCCCTACGGAAGCTCTTTCTTTCACAATATTGTTAATAAAACACAAACTAGTCTTAATAGATTTTTGAACCACACACCACTAATGAATGTATATACCTAGAGTTTCAATGTATCATAATGTCTCTGTAGATTGTAATGGATGCCATTAACATGAATTTGTGGTCCTATAACAATCGCTCAACGGTCTATAGTTGAGCTTTACAACAAATAGATCTTCCTAGGGAAACTCTCAAAGTGTAAAATACTAAAATTTCCAAGTACTTTTCGATATATAGATCCAATAAAAATTAACATTTTTCTATTCTAACCAAAATTCTACTTAGCTTGAACTCCCAATTGAACCTTTGTTTCCTATGTAAGCAAACACTAGGGTCACGTCACGTTGTTCTAGAAGCAACAGAAGTATTCAAACAATTTGTTAAACTCTCAAGTTGCGTTTGGCATGCACGAAAGAGTAAGATGGGATGTGATAGAACGAGAAAGAATGAGGTCGTATATAATATGATTTCATTTAATCCTCTCTTATGTTTGGTATAATTCATGATTAGAGAGGAATAGATAATTATTTAATCATCAATTTTTTATTACTATAATATTGAAATTGATTGAAATAAATAAATATTTAGTTAATCATAGTTTAATTGAATTAATACCAACGAAAAAGTCATTTAATATAAAGTTAAAAAATGTTTTTAATTATAATTTAATTTTTTATTTATAACAATTTATATTCTTATAATTTACTAGTTGTTGTTGTTATAAACTAAAATTTTGTATTATTAATTATACCAATCAACCTCAATGATATTAATGAAATATAAATAATAATTTAAATAAATTGTTATTTTTATTTATTAAACATATTTTCTGATATTTATATTAATGTTATATAATGATCTATTATTTTATAAAAATTAATATTTTTAGTATTAATTAACTAATTAATTTAAAATGTAAAAATGAAATTATATAAATTAGAATAGGATCATAGTTTAACGTGAAACTAATAAAAATGTTTAGCATAATTTATTATTTACACTATTAAAATCAATATTTTTTTTTATAACATGTATCACATATTACTATAATTTTAATATTTATAAACTATTACGTTTAATTGAGTTATCAATCCTTAACTATCTAATCGTTCCCCCCCATAAAAAAACCCTGGGATAATTTCCATTACAAAATTGAGATTATTTTGTGGGGCCCAAGATAAGTTAATCCTAATACTGTTGAGAGCACCAAACATGTGATTAAGATATAATATAAAAAAATAGTCCAATACCCACTTTTAACCCTCCAGCCAAACGCACCCTTATAACGGTGCAACCCCACAACTCATACCACAATTAGAGAAAAAAAAAGAGCCTATGATTCCAAAGGAGAAATAGATAATAAAAAAATGACATTTTTTTAATATTAATAAGAAAATTAACAACTGAATATAAACACTGTCACTCGGCATAATACAATATCAAAAGAAATAGTTTGTCTGCTGAATTTATGCAACAAAAATTTAACTCTTCTTTTTCTTGAATGAAATATAACAAATCATTTCTATAACACCACCTTATTTGGTGATTAGACAAGCCCAAAACACTCATTTAAAGCAACCAAGCAAACAATAGGCTAAATAAATTAAAATTTTAAATTAGAAAACCAAACACTGAGACACATTGCAAGTTGTACAGTTTCTGGAGGATGTAATATAAGAATACTGGTCACCTTGAACAGCAAGAAAAAAAATAACTAGGTGTTTGCTTTGATCCATCGGTTTCAGATTTTACCAGGGTTACCCGTTGAGAGATAATTCAGCTTTGTAACTATCTGAATTCAGGACCTTCCTGCTGACATTGCTGTAAATCTCTTGGATGACAATCTCAAAAGCCTTTTTAACATTGGTTGAGTCAATGCTGATGTTTCCATGAAAACAACCCCTCTGATTATGCAAGGCTTTTCCCTTCTTCAGTGCTCACATCCCGGATACTCCAAATCACATTTGTTGACCAGCATCCCCTTGCCACAGTGGTATCAGAATGAGGCTGCAAGATGGTTTCAATTTAGCAAAATCCTAGAGATCTCAGAACCTATACGCAAATATGAAAAGTTGCATATAATAGATGATGGAAGAAACGACAAGTAAAATAGACCTTCTGGTAACAGACACGTGCTCATTGCACGTTGACAATAATAATGAAAGTGCTCCAAAAACAGAAATAATAAAAGGGAGAAAATCTTCAATTTTTGCCAAATTCCTCTTGATTTCTTGGTTGCAGTTAGAGTAACTTTAGTAACGAGATAAAAGCAGCTCAACTGAATAACACAATTATTTTGTACGACCAGTGCCACCATATCAATGTTGAGAGACACCACATGATTGTTAAAACTGAATGAGGTCATAGCCTGCATGCAGTTGATGATCAGGTGGATCACTAATTACAGATTCTCTGTCTCCATCCCTCTTTCCCCTTTTTCTATTACGTAAACCATAAACTTAATTTATACAAGCATGCAATTCCATACAACCCTTTCATAGCTATCTAGCATTAGTATCATTTCAAATACGATATTTTCAACAAATCATTGCAGAATTGATCTAATAGAAGAGTGAGATGTACAAAAAGTGAACAAGTGTCTTTGTTTCTCTAATATTATACATAAGTTTCTCTGTTCGCTATTTATTAAAAATAAATAGCAAAGGCCAAATACTGCCTGAGAATTTACAGTTAAAAATAGAACGGCTTAAAACAGTTGAAATAGAGAACAAACAGATTTTATGCAATTTATACTAAATCAATAAATTGAAAGGGATCTAAGAGAAGCCAAATCAGCCCAAGACCCTTTATCAATTCAAATACACCATTACGATATTAAAGCATGCTCATGAGGGTGATTTAGTAGGATATTAACGGGAAACACTTTAAATAGTCCAAGAGCTTGACGGACTTGAAGCTTGATCGATCGCAAAGTAACGAAGATTGACCGAAATAAGATCATGTTCTCACCAGTTGATTACACCTAGCACGTGCACTGAGTGCTGAAATAAACTAAATGAATTAGCACTAATATACTAACTTAGGCAACCTAGACAGTTAAATCAACTATTAATTTTAGATGAAAAAAGTTTCTCATGTATGAATTCCAGTCTTCAAGTCAAAACTCATAAAGTCACAAAAGTTCGATTATCGAGTTTGGGACAGAATAAATCTTAGTTTACACTGATCCACCAACATCACGAAAAGAAACCGCTAGAATTAATTTGCTCCTTTAAAACATCTTAAAATTATTGATATATGAAGCTTCTTTCTTAAATTTTTTCACTCATACACTAGAAGACGGACCCAGGAACTAGTAGGGCCATTGGACAATGAAATCTCTCTTTCACTACATTCATCAAATATTTAACATTCCCCAACTCTAAACATAACTAAATTGTACTTTATCACATATTCTACGGCACAAGGAAATTTAAATGCCCACAGAGCATGTACAACAAGACAATTTCACACTGATTGAACCTAAAAAATATCTCCGCGGATGTGCTTTTGCAGGCGTTTATTTATCCAACAAAATGTTAGTTGGACTTGGACACCTACCAAGAAGATCATACTTATGTCATTCATGACATCATACAATCAACACCTCAGGTAAGAACCCTGTGACCTAGGGCACAGGGTAAACAGTACTGTCTTTTTCCAACCACATATTTCACTAGATCTGTTTAGCAAGCCTCAGCAAACTGGAGATAGCTACAGCAGCACTCTGGGACAGAGTAAGTTGCAAGAAGAAAACACAATGTCTACCGAAGCAATATTACTACCAATTTTATTCCTTTATAGTTGGATGGATTCAACTTAATTAACGTGGAAAATCATCTATGCCATGGAAATGGATTGTCAACACTTATTCATGAAATAAGAACTAAACCATTTTGTCGCCAATCTCTAAATTTGATATAGAACTAAAATCAACAAATTACATTAAAAAGAAAATTGTTGAACTGTAAAGTAACTTAAGCTGGAGAAATCTTTGAATTCTGAAAAAGAATTAATTAATTAATTGGTACAGTTATGAATAGAACCTATGACCTATCCAGTCAAGAGATGCACAGAAGCTAAAATTACTCCAAACAGATATGGATAAATACATTTAAGTTTGATAGGAGATGAGATCCGCATCCACTAAAACAAAAACAGAAGGAACATATTATCAAGCATTACCAAAAATATCGACTTTTCCTTTCTCTTTTGTTTTTCTTTTTTAACCTTAATTAAGCAAAAAGAGCCATATCATCAAAGTGTTAAGCAAGTAGTGTGCTGGACTCCTCTACCAGGCTCATCGAACCAGCGGGAGATACTGTCAAAAGTGGTACGCCTGTAATGTCGTAAACAATGAGAAGCACCGACAGCGCCTCTGTAATAAGCAAAGTGACGGCGCGGAAGCGCTCTTGGCGGCGACCATCAAATCTGAGCGCGACTTCCCTTCCCCGTCGATCTCCATGCTCTCTACGTTTTGAAGCTCGACTCAATTGTCGCCTTCGGTGAGATTGAACTCATTCCGGCGTAACGAGACAAGCAGGTTCCGATTTCCCCACCGCCGGAGTCGCCGATTATCACGATCTTGAACAAGTCTCCCTCTCCTCCTCCTCCGTCTTCATCCGACGACAACATCATTTAATTGAATTTGCTAGATGACTGACCAGAAAATAAATAAATGACTAACAATAATGGGTGGTGATGCTGCGACTGGTGTCAAGCTGGCTGAACATACTGCATGTAAATTTTGTATCATATCTTAGTAAGTTTTCTTCTCTTTACTCTCTTTTTTCCTCCTTTTTCTTTCTCGATAAATAATTTTTGATTACATAAATATATTATCACGTTAACAATACACTTATTTTCCATATTTCATGATTAATTAGTTTTAATTAATAAAATATCAATTTTTAATTACATATCATCAACTTATGTTTAGAACCTTATGGCATTCTGCATTTGAAATATTAATTTATTTATTTTTTAAATTAAAAGGTGGATGTGAAAATATGTCTAATAAATAAAAATATGTTTTTATTTTAATTAAAATATACATTTTAATATTTATGTAATCTGTTTATAACATATATTTTAAGTTATAAACATTTTTAGCACCACATTTAAAGTCTAATCTAATACAAATAATTTTTTATTAAATATAAATTTATAAAATATAATTAAAAAGTTTCTAAAAGATGTAATAGGTCCGCTCGAGATTTTGCTAACCGAAGTAAGTATGGGTAAGGTCTAAAATCTGAATTTGAACATGGCTGATAAAGAAATTTGCTTAAAAATCAATGGGCTATTATCTCAATTTCCAAGTTACTATTTTTTAGTTAATATTAATGTTTCACATGTCTATTGTTCGAAAAAAGAAATGATCATATGCGTTTGCTCAACGCCCCATAACTCCATTGTCTAGATCTAAAAATTAAAGCCTGATGATGGGTTAAACGTCCCATAGGTACATCGTTGATGGTCACCAGGTTGCTGCCGATGACACATGCCAAATTTTGATTTGTTGACAAATTTTATTTAAACATAATGATTTGGTATTTTGGTTAGGATTGAGTGTCAAATGACTCGAATCCCAAGACTACGACTGTGGTTTGCTCATAATAAATAATGAAATATATGAGTTGTTATACCTAAGATCAATATGAAGGATTCTACTCTGACTAGTGTAGCGATAATATATTTGGCTATAAAAATAAGAAATTTACGATTACTAATCTTTGTGCCCAGGAGGTGCGTCTCATATGCATTGACTCATTGAGCTACTTCAACTGTTGAGAGGGTGACAGGCAAATTATTTTCCAACGTATTGCATCTGAATTCCTCAAATGATTAGACCACAAATGAAAAGCGTTAACTTTTCAATTCTATTGAAATTAAAAATGCATGCTATTGCACGGAAGAAAAGCGAAAAAGCATTACTTCAAATTCAAAATAGAAAGCCAGTCATCTCATAACAGATTGATAAGGGTCAAAAGTGGAAAACGAATAATTTACTTGGGTTATATACAATTTTTTTCAACTGAAATTTTCTTCTTACTTACACTTTACTTTCCTTTCCAAGTTAAATAGCTGGTAAGAGTACAAAATTAGGTCTGCTTGGTATCCCAGTTTCTGCAACATTTTTGTTTCGGTCCTTTCTTTTGATACAGCAAAGATCAAGAGGTTGGCTTGCATCCACATGTGCAATGCTCGAGATCTTTCTGGAGATTCTGCGAGATGGCAAAGTGTCCAAGGTTATGTTCGAGATTGATCAAGTCCAGATTATGTCAAAAGAAACGCCGAATATGAACTTAAAATCTTAACCAAATACTGATCATTCAAAATGCACAGACAAGTGTGAATTAGTAATATTGTGAATTTAGCTCTCACCAGGGTAGGGGTAAGTTGGTTAAGATTTGCAGGAGGTGGAGATATGGGTGAAGGGGGTAAAAATGAAAAACAAGGTGCCAACGCCAATCTTGACCAAAGTTATAGATAGGTACCGAAATCTCATATTTCATATTGAAAAAAATTGAATCACAATCAACATAACAATCCAATATTTTGGCATTTCCTGATGCCATATTATGTACCTCAACTTGATTTTGAAGGCCTTTGATATGTTGCACTGCCAGGTCTAACATGTCAGCATAACTCGTTTGCTGCACAAACATTTTAAAGAAATGTCAATACATATGGCAATGCAAACATCATTAGCATTTTGAAACATTAAAATTAAGTATACGTCAATGCATTACGTCAAGTTGATAACATGGTGATGGCTCTTATGGCGGGAATGAAACAACAAAAACTCAAAGAGGGATAGGCTTTGAAATGCCAAATATTATGTTATCACCTTGTCCATGTTCGGAACAAGGTCTTGTAATTTCTTCAATTTCCTGCTTATTCTGGTTCTTCTCTCCTATACATTACAAAGAAAAGTACTACAACTTAGTAACAACTAAATTAACAGAAAATAGGTGTGCATGCCTATTTTTCAACTGAAAAAATAAAT